>AFFK01020381.1:0-31698 GCA_000239455.1 Strigamia maritima | reverse complement strand
GTTTTTAATTCAAAAATGTTTTCGAGTTTAGTCTACTAGCCACCAGGGAAATGCCTAAAACCACGAGTCAACAATGGCGTCGACTTGCCTGTCTGTATAATCTGTGGTAAAACCTCAGTGGACGGGACACCTCGGGTCCAGCCATACTTTGTCCCGTCCGCAGAGGTGTCCTGTCCACAGAGGGACCCTTCGTAGACGGGACAAAAGCCCTTTGTCCCATCCCCAGAGGTAATGGTCTGTGATCGGTCAGATTCAAGTTATTTTTTCAAAAATTCAAAATTTTAAATCAAAAATTCAAAATTTTAAATCAAAAATTCAAAATTTTAAATCAAAAATTCAAATTTTAAATCAAAAATTCAAATTTTAAATCAAAAATTCAAAATTTTAAATCAAAAATTCAAAATTTTAAATCAAAAATTCAAAATTTTAAATCAAAAATTCAAAATTTTAAATCAAAAATTCAAAATTTTAAATCAAAAATTCAAAATTTTAAATCAAAAATTCAAAATTTTAAATCAAAAATTCAAAATTTTAAATCAAAAATTCAAAATTTTAAATCAAAAATTCAAAATTTTAAATCAAAAATTCAAAATTTTAAATCAAAAATTCAAAATTTTAAATCAAAAATTCAAAATTTTAAATCAAAAATTCAAAATTTTAAATCAAAAATTCAAAATTTTAAATCAAAAATTCAAAATTTTAAATCAAAAATTCAAAATTTTAAATCAAAAATTCAAAATTTTAAATCATAGCTTCATAGCAGAAACCAGGGAGTCGGCAGAGCTTGGCCGATGCATGTCTGTACCGGTTGCTGGCTCTCGAACAACTGCTGTCCCTGGATCCGTTCTGCCTCTACCTGCCTTCCCTCACTTCCTGTCTTGATCGGAAGTGGTCATGTCCGACCAGTCCACTAGGGGGACATGACGCGGGCCGTTGCCGTGCGCCTGGGTCGTGACACGGTCACAGGGGAAATAAAGAAATATCATATCCTGTTATTGAAAACTCGAGACGAACTCTGGCATTATTTCTAGAAGTGTGGCCTGTACAGAACCTTTACCATGAGAGGGAGAAAAATACACAGACATAAATTGCTCACCTATGGTCGGTCCCGGTCCTGTGTAGCGTCCTCGAGTTTCCTTGTTGCTGCAAGAGAGTAGGTCCTGTCACCCAGTAGGTAAGCTAACTCGCCCGCTGTACGTGGAGACGGTCACTCGAGCTCGGCGGCGATAGAGTAACCACAGTACAATGTCTGCGGTTCACGGGCGGTTACATATCTGATACAAGCCTCATATTCGCCTCATAATAAATCAGAGGCGCCAAAGGCTTGAAAAAATGTAATCAAGCACAAAGGCAAATAATCATAGGCAAGAATCAGTATCAGTAACAGCACATAAAGCAAAAAGGCATTACTTCCTGTGCTACAAGGGCTTTTATACTTGTCTAATCCCCTTATCATAGATAAGGGGATTATGACAAGATAATCCCATGAGTCAGAGTGATGACCATTATGACATCACTCATTCTCAAGACCATGTGCTTTTATCACTTTATAGAAATAAGAATATTTATTTCTATATTGTGGTAACTAGAATATTATAAATAATAACTTTATAACTAAAAGGTTATTACAAAGTAATAATATTTATGTATGCACATTTGTCTGGTCGAAACTCTGTCTATGGCCACAATGGCGCACCATAGCGATAGTTTCTTGAACTGAATGAGGCTATGAGACTTTACTTAATACTAATAACTCATAACTACAAGTTTTATCCATTTGTAATTATAGTTTAGTATTCATAACTATTCTCTTCTTAATAATAAATCTTTATTTGCATCTATATTTATTATTGTATTTGAGTCTGCCGGCATGGTCCCACAGGCGCGCCATAGTGGTAGACTCTACAACCTTTTACGGGCGTTTCAGCCTGTCACAAGCTGTTAGGGACAAAGACCCCCCACTGTGACATGTTTGGTTCAGGCACAAGGCGGGTGATGTACGCATTCGTTCTCAGTGTTTACTCAAGCAAACATTAAAAAATCTAATGTAGGTACAAACTCCGGGTTTCTTTTTCATTATAAAATGATTAGTTTTTCTCAGACTACAACCTCTTGGTCATTGGTCATCAGTATAATAACAGTGAATTTCTTTTTCTGACATGTCAGATAGCTAATTATTCCAAATGATAGAGGACATATTGTGGAAAATCAATTACGACCAATCAAACTAAAATTATTATCTACAAGTATAAAATTACAGTTATTGTCATAGAGATGATAGATGAATGCGACTTTTTCGAAATTATCAATCATTTCTTTTATACAAAAGTAAATATAAAAGTTGCTCTATTTTTCGTTGGGTATACAGGCGAGAATATATTCTTGGTATGGTAGGTAACTGGTAAGGATATTGAATTCTAAATTCTATGCATTTTATATATTTCATATATTCAATGTATTCAATCTTACATTCATCTTACAACAAACGGGGGTTAGGTCATTCACTTGGTGCCCTAACATCAATATTAATTAGTCTTCTGTTCTGGTATATTATTGATGTAAACTACATCCACGGAATATTGAGCTCAAATATTTAACTTTTGCATTTGATAATTCCTGCTAATTGATCCGCGTCACTCTCAACTGTGTCTAGTTGTCATGGTAACAAAGTCTCATATTATAGGCCTTCATTTTCATGGAGAGAGAAGGATACTTATTATTAAACAGTAATTATTCTCTTCAGAAGTAAAAAATGGTCCTAATACAATATATTGTATACAGAATTTCCACTCTTTTAAGATTTTACACCATAACTGAGCGTATGTCTAAATAGTAATATTGTACTCGTACTTATATATCCTCATTTTTTTGTCTGTGTTGTTTGTTGATAAAGTACAGTGAGTCTAAAAAGTTTGGAATAATCAAAATTGTTATAAACGCATCATCATGGTTTGGAATTGATGATTTGACATTGCAGGGACCATGATGTGGAAGAGTCTCTTTCACCATGGCATGGACACTCGCACTAAAATAAATGAAAATATTATACAGGGTGTAACAGAATTCATGTTACACAGAAACAGGGGGTATAGAGGGGGACCAGGAGATCACGTTTCCACTATTCAAAAATTCCAAAAAAATTTCCCACTTAGTCACAGCTTTAAAGTCCAAACACAATGGAATATCCCACGTTGCGCATATCGCCCACGTTTGCCAGGTTAAAGCGCAATTCTCAAATAAAAACACAATCGGTAGCCCACAGCAGAAGTGTATTACAAGAGATGCTCTACAGTCCACCATGTGCATCAATGCACAGCTGGTAGCGACGGAATAAACACATTCTGACTCTGTTAAAAATCTGCGGGTTATTCGTAACCTCTCCCGCAGCAACCACAATGCACGCAACCAGGTCCCACAATGCACTTTGGCGATATGCATGATGCGGGATATTTGAAAACTTCCATTGTGTTTGGGGCTGTGACTAAGTGAGAAATTTTTTTTGGAATTTTTGAATAGTGGAAACGTGATCTCCTGGTCCCCCTCTATAGCCCCTGTTTCTGTGTATAACATGAATTCTGCTACACCCTGTATAGGGTGGTAACGCCAATGTAAGACACTTTGCTAGACTGTCTTTTCTAGTACAATTGGGTTGAATGATCTTGGCTACTGTTGGATATAGGGAAATTTTGAAAAAACTTATAGCATTGTACAGCTATGGCCTAAGGTCATGTTGAGGTCTTTTTTGTTTCCGGTCATGAGAAAAAAATATTTTAATTTATTCACTAACTTGAGGTATGAGTCACACTCACATTTCAAGAGGTGCGCATAATGAGTCACAATAACATAACATAAGGCCTATGAGACTTCCGGCGCGCATGTGTGAAATCACATTTTCACACTTAGGCATTTGTACACTTATGCGACAGTTTCTGAATACCCCTAGTGTGTTATTTGGTGCGAAGTAAACATTTAACACATGTTCTACTTATTGAAAGTCTTTATTGTCAATCAATTTTAATTTAATCGAAATCAATGCACTACCTCAACTAAAGTTATGACCAAATTAAATCCTTTTAACGCTTCACTTCTACCTCATTTGATTTATCAATTTGCTTTTAATGTGTGTGTGGAGTGGACGACTGGTTAATTGATGTTTGGTGACGTGTGTAGTGTGGATTATGGTGTGGCTGGTCATTGTTGTTGGTTGTGACTGATCGTTGCCACGTATTAATACGGGCAACGATCAGTCACAACCACATGTGAGAGAAAATGTGGAAGTGATAAACTACACAGGACAAAATGGGATCAGATCATCCCTAAAGACAGCCTAGCTGTGGGACCCACCAAGTAAGCGGGCTATCCAAGATGGTCAGATCAAAAAACATCACCAAGTAAGCAGCAAGACAAAACCAACTCCACACCTTACTTGGCTTTTGCCACACAAACAAATAACAACACTTAGTCAACATGAAAACAAAAACAGCACCCACAACACAACCGCAATTCCACAAACAACATGCCCACATTACAACAGCATCCAGTAACCCCTTCTCCCCCCAACAAACACCAACTGAAACATACTCATCTATCTCACATAACCAAAAAACCAAACAACAAACACCCACCATACGAAAAACCACATCCACACTCACCACCAAACAACAACCAACCAGGGTTTCCCACACACAAACACCAACAACACTCACCCGCACACACCCACACTCACGACACCAAATCAGCACCCAATCCACGTTGCATGCAAAACAGCACAAGGGCCAAGGAATGGTGTTGACTCCATTTTGTCTTGCTGCTTACTTGGTGGTGTTTTTTGATCTGACCACTTTGGATGGCCAGCTTACTTTTGGCTGTCTTTGGAATGATTCAATTTTTCTTGAAGAATTGCTATTCAGAAAAATCTTATTCTATAAATATAGTTTTGCGAAAAAACAATGTTTACACGCAAAATAAACAAATTACTTGCTGAGCGTATTCGACAACTTAAGAAAAGAAGAATGCAACATCTTGTCACCACTCTTTTAGCGGAGCAATCGCAGATTCCGAGTTTTATCAAATCACTGAAAAGCACATCGGGAAAGAAAAAAATTATCTTTATTTTATTTTCAATTTTACTCGCAACGAATTTGGCGGTTTGTGTTTACCAAACTACAGATCGAATATTGCATTACTTGGACGAACCAACTACAGTCGATACCCAATTGATCGAAACAACGCATGGTCAATTTCCGTTCGTTTACTTCTATCCAAAAACGACAAAAGAACTCAACGATGCACTTGCTGAAAAGCGCGGCAACGATGCTGATAATGAACAATGTTATCTATATCCTTTAACATTTTTAAATACAATAGCTCTAGATGAGATTTTAAAACATTTAAGTACACCTAGCTATATAACTGATGCCTACTTCAAGATGGTATATTTTATTTACCATATTCCCTCGGAAAGAACGGCATGCCGGAAAAACTGAGTTTGATCAGATTTTGAAAATCAGACATCTGGTCATTTTTACAGCATGCCATAAAAATCGAATCGGTGCTGTAAAACGTAAAACTCACTTTATCCGGGTCGGATTAATCGTCAGGCGTTTGTGTCAGGCGTCAGGCGTCAGGCATCAGGCGTCCAGGAGAGGTTAGTCGTCGTGGTTAAGCATTAGGTTAGGTCAGGTTAGGCTAAACTAACCTAACCTAAACTAACCTAACCTAACCTAACCTAACCTAACCTAACGCCTAACGCCTGACGCAAACGCCTGACGATTAGCCCAACCCCTTTATCCGGCATGCCGGAAAATTCGAATTCTCCGGAGTTACTATTATCCGGCATGCCGTTCTTTCCGAGGGTATACGGTATTTATTTTTATTCCAAATTGAATGTTTTTAGTACGTAATGAAAAATTGAAATTTCTATATAGGCCAAATCACGCATTAATCTAACAGTTGAGAATTATGAAACTTACATGGCGCCAACCTCACGAGTTCAGAGTCGTAAGTTAACATAAACAATACACAGTTGGTTGAAAAAGATTTACAATAATTGAGTTTGATTGTTCAACCAGCAACTTTAATCCCCAAGAGCCACGCAAATATCAGACGACAAGTTGGAAGAAACAATTAAAATCCACAAGCGCACTGAACTCAACCGTGTCCAACAGGCAGGAAAGGGTCACAAAAAGTAAAGTGTGTAGTTTTGAGGTGATGTGTTTTTACTTGGCCGTTGCCCGTTGCGTGGTTGATTTGACTGTCTTGGCGGCCTCGGCAGTTGCGCTGCTTTTGGAATCCTATTTTACACCTACAAAGCAACGAGTTAACACCGGTTGAAAGAGTTGCTCTTTTAGCTATGAGAATAAATTTTTAAAAAATTTTAACTCAGTCATTGGACGAGATTATATTGGCCTTCTTTACATACTCCAGGTGTCCAAAGAGAAAATGATCATTTCCAATTTTTCGTTATAAGCGAGTTCGTTATAACGAGGTTATATTGTATACCCTATGGGGAGGGCCGAGGACGTCTCTACTCTATGTTCTTAAAACATCATTGCGCATGGCAGAAGGTGTGTTGCAAGCAAGCTCGCAAACGTAACTTTTTTTTATTATTGTAAACTTTTTGGACCAAGTGTTAGCAATTTGTTTAGAATTTACCATTTCTTTACGTTTAGCTTTCCCATTTCCATTTGGTAATAATAATTACAAAATGATCATAAAATTGCAATTTCCTTTAGATTGCAAGCTTATTCAAGTGAGTTTTTAGTGTGAAATTAGCCGTTGTAATGTAACGCACAATTAATCAATTACTCTGACAATTTCTAAAATCAATAAATTAGATGGTTGTGCAATGGTTTTATTGTTAAATTTCGACCAATGGAAGGCTGATTACACTGATCACACAGCATGTTAGTGTACTATCATCTTGAGCGATTTTAAAGTGATAGTTTAGTCAGGGTTAAATAATATAAAATGAAAGTAATATACAAATCATTAACAATACACTAACTTCTATCCATTTGTCATGAGATTATTAAATATCGAAACAAAAGTAATTGGATCTATTTATTGCCGTGTAAGGTTTTGTGGTGCGGTTACACAGCATCAGAAATGGGATAGATAGATAGATAGAATTGAGTTTATAGACGCAAGCGGCAACTTAGGCCATACACGTCTTTTAATCTGACATACTGAAACTGACATACTAATCTGACACAATCAAACACATTTGACCATTGATAAACACTACATTCGTACATTTCATTGCAAAATGGAATGTAGTTTAACATTATCAAAAAAAAGGTCAAAACAGAGACAAAAGCCACAGAAGAGAAAGCGGAGCGAAAATAGAAGGAAAGATAGATAACCAGAGGACCCATTAGCACCACTGCAGCGGAAAATCAAAGTATCACAGTGGAGTGCCCAGGAGAGGCCACGAGGAGGCTGGGCTTGGAAGATCAGAAATGGGAAGGCAAGCTTTTAAAAGAAGAGCTGAAAGCTGAAAGAAACAAAAATGGCTGGCATCAATGGATATATGTTCGAGGAGGAACGTGGCGATTTGGTGAAGAGTGATGTTGAAGTCAGTTTAATTTGGTTTAAGAAATGTAAATGTGTCAAATAGAATTGGTACAAAAGATTGGTTGCTTTGTTTGAATTTTAATAAATGCTGTTCTCTCAATGCTGCTCGGCACCTTTTGAAATTTTTTCATATTTTTCAATTGGTGGCTCAAAAGGGCCCATGACCAATCATGTATCCCGATTTTGCCCATGTGACTAGTATGATTTATTTATTTTTAATTTAATACTTAGCAAAAATGAAGTTGAGTCTTAACATTTCTACACACTTTAATTCATAATTTGATTTCTAGGTGAATTGTCTCTTTAACAATGATCAAGGTGATAGTACAATAGAGTTGTCATGAATGCACTTTTTTAAATATTGAATAATGCAGTTACAGTCTAAGCCTAATTGATTTTTTTTACATTAAAGATACTTATAGATCAGTCACCAGTTGTGCATCACATATCAGATGCATTAGCAAAAAGGATACCATTAAATCAACATAAACAAAAAGCAATAACAAATATTCAAAAAGTGAATATAATACTGATTTCAATAAAGGCTTCCGGGAAAACAAGGGGAACACCTATAAATACCAGGAATAAGCAGAGATTTATTTTTTAAATTGTTGAATTTAGCTACCTCTGCATGCACCTTGCTTCTGTCTTAAGGTGCATTTTCATTTGCGAGAGAATTTCTCGCGCCACAAAAAAAATCGCGCCACAAAAATAATTGCGCCAACAATCGCACCGCTCTAAAAATCAAGCTCTGGCTTGAGCATTTTCATTAGAGCAAAAAAAGGTCACTTCTCACTTTCAAAAATTTTGTAAAAATCAGTTGCCATTTCATAAAATATCCATTAGTTTGAAATGTTTAGCATCAAATATTGCTGAATTTATTATTTTTTGGCTTTTCTAGATGTGGATGGTATTGATTAATCAAGATTAAAAATTCAAGTGGCGGAAAAAAATCAGCGCCATTTGCAATTGTGGGTGGAGCCTGTTCAAATGCCAGGCACAAACCAGTCGCTATTGGTCCAAATTATCACATGACGCGATCTTAGGCGCGATTTTGTGAGTAAAGCTAGATTTGACAGAAGCGCGCGAGAAACTGAATCGCACCAACAATCGCGCGCCTTTGCAAGTCTAGCTTGCATGAAAATGAACAAGCGTGCGATTTTTGTCGCGCGATTATTGAAAATAGGCGCAAGAAATGGCATTTCTCGCAAATGAAAATGCACCTTTAGTCTGCAGCTGTTCTAACCTTACTATTGGAGGGCTTTTGAATTCCCCTTATATTGTAACCTAATGCCTGTGGGAGACTGATCTAACATCACTACATTTTCTTGGAGTAAAGACAGTTGAAACCTAGTAAGGTTAGTTCAGCTCGAGGGAAATTCAAGTACCATTTGACAAAATGTTATTAGAAAAGTGTACTACGGTGGCTCTGGAGGGCTATCATGTTTTTGAAAAAATTTGTAAAATTCCCACGTTGCCTAAGAGGACCAGACACTGGGGCTCAAAATTTTGAGTTTTTAAAAAAAAATGAGGTTGGCCCTTCTGAGCTAAGACATTTTTAAAAATTGCAGAAAATTTTTAAGTGTGTCTTGGCTCTCCTGTACCACCATGCACTACACCCCTATACTACATTTTCTTAACTTTCATAATTGGCCGAGAAACTTGCAATCCATTACTGTGTTTAGCAACAGCTGCTACATCCGCTTATAAAGGTAAGGCCCAGTAAACTGGGACATCATACTTCATTGGGACAAGCAAGGGGGTTGGGACAAGTGGCTAGCAACAGGTGTTGCTTGGTCGGTTGCTCAGTACCAACTTGGCTTCTCCTTGTGTCCCTTAGCCTCTTATACTCCCCTAACCCGCCTGCTGACTGTTAAGCCACTTCTGGGGATTATTCCATCTAGTGTTAGATGGGATACGGGACCATAGAGTAGTGGTGGTATACCATAACCTGATACGGTATTAATTCCTCACAGTATGTTAAACAATTCTTTACTTATTCCAGCTCAATATATCAATTTAATGCAGTTGTTTTTAGTGTGTGATTATCGTCTCAAAAAACTTTTCTTCGGAAATTTTCATATATTTTTAATTATTGATAAATTTGAGCTGCCTGAGGGCTTGATAGAAGCTGAATTTAAGCCATATTTTAGTTGAATTAGTTGTATGAGATTGTTATATCATTTTGTTGAAACATGAATTCTTGATAACCAGGATAAAATTTATTGTCTGCTGGCAAAATGACAGTTTCAAGAATATTTTGATGCTTTTTTGAGTTAACAGTACAGTTAACAGAACTCTGTAGTGTCTTGAAATTGAGACTAGTGATTTAGATAGTGTAAAATAAGTTTTATAATAATATTTTATTTTTTTAAACTAAAATTTAACATACCCCTTGTTTTCCTGTGAGCTGGTTTTAAAAATAAACTCTGTACTGCTACAGACAAAGTTAACTTTAGCTTTTTAGGATACAGTTATAAGTAGGTAATAGTTTAAACTAAGTTTTCAAAAAACGAGATGCGTCCCAGTTAAAGCAGGATTTCTTGGACGAGGGGAATGATAGGCATAACCTCAAATTCTCCAAAATTTTCTGCATAAATTATTATCCCAATAGGTGTGTTCAAAGCTAATAGTGTAATTTGACTTATCTTAATCTGGCATAATCTTGACTAATTGATAAGCCAGATAAATCATTTAGATTGTAAATGCTTCTTTTTAAAAAATTGTGATTAAAAATTAAGTTTGTGTTAGGGTAGTTTTTGAGCTGATTTTTATTGCTTGAAACATTGAATAAAAGCTGATAAATTGTCTATTCTATCTTGGCTAATATATTCCATGAGAATCCAGTTGGAAAATAGTAAGATTTGTGAAAAATACTGCAGCAAACATCGTGGCCGAAGTAGGTGCCACGATGTTTACTGATGTCCGGCAATATCGTTTGTCATTATTTTTTGCTATTTTTATGCCGATTTCTCATGGAATCGTTAGGATGTTGTTAAATAACGTCGCCACCTTCAAAATTTGTTTTATTTGCTAAACCCGCAGTTTGAAGTCGAGAAACACCATGCTCGATCCAAGATGGCTGCCACTGAATGACTTATGCGTAAGTCATGTCATAATTCATGATTGGTGTGACTTATCAAAAAGCTACTTACTATAATTGACTTATCAGTTTAGCAATGCAATTTAGGTCACTTTCGGTTTGCCATAAGTCATTTCTGACATGACTTAGTATAAGTCATGTAAGTCATTTGACTTTGAACGCACTATTATTTTTAGAAAAATAATTTTGTATGAATGTAAAAAATTTTACTTATATACCCTTCAATAATAGTATTAAATTTGTTTTAGTATCATTTTATCAACACTAAGAGAAATCCATGCGATAATAATTTGAATGGCTGTCTGCGTCCTTGTGTCGTAAAGCAATTAAAATGCAGGTAAATAATATATCTTCAATTGTATTTATTATTTACTTCTTGAAGTATGCCTCTTCTGTCTCTCATTAGACATCGATGATATCTCAAAAGGGATTACAATGTGCTAACAACTACTACCAAAATGCACGCTTCCTGTACCAGCATTCTTGTTTTTAATCACAGAGCCCACCACAGACAAACATTCCATTGTTCCTATCATGGCCACCAAATTTGGCGGCAGCACTTTTGTCAGTTCAATCATGGTCCAATGCTGTCCAATGAGAACTCATTGAAGTGGCTTACTTCAGATAGGATTTATGGCCACTATACTAGCGTTGTGACTGTTTTTTGAGCTCAGAAAAACGATGGGTTTCAGAAAAAAAGGTCACAATTAGTTTTTATGCAAAAATGCGCTCATGAAGACAGTGTGCACTTTTTCAAAAGCCACTACTATTACTCCTGCTCTTATCTATTACATCGGCTTGTACTCCCTTCCATAGTCATTGAGCTATACACTCATAGAAAAAAAGTCGCCATTTTACTCCATTTCCAGAGTTATGCCTTGTCCTGTGGCCAACTCCATAATCAGAGTAATCGTACTCCAAAACGAGAGTTTGGTGTGTGAAAAACTACATTTTTGAAGTAACAGTACTTTGAAATGGAATATCAAAACTCTGAAATTGAAGTATTATTACTCGTTTAAATGTGAGAGTTGGCCATGGGACAAACTGGAGTAAAATGGAAACATTTTTTCTATAAGTGTATGATATAATCAGTTTGAAAGAACGCTAGTTTTGATTTCCTGCACTGTGTAGCGTCATGTGATGGTAATTTTTGGCAATGGGCAACATAGTCATAAGAGCTTTAATGTAACAATACAATTGGTTATAAATTGTGCGTAGTTTCTGGCACTTGCAGCTCGAGCGGAGAGACTCCTCGTGTTAAAATTTTGCTCTCATACCAGGAATATAAAGAATAAGCAAATGCACCGGTTTTTCGGATGCTCTCTGAGTATGCAAAAATTTCACTCATTCAGTATAAAGTTAAAACCAAATGTAACCTAACCTAACCTGCGGTATATACTAACGAATCTTATAAACCGGGATAACTTTGATTTTCGGGGCATTGTTGAGCAATTGAATTTTTTTGTCAATTGCATGAACATTGTTGACAACATATAGATATTATAACCGATTATAATAACCTGTGATCAATTATAATTACATTTTGGAAAATTAACTTACTTTTTTAAAAAAAATAAATTGCACGTTGGAAAAATTAAGTTGCATTTTGTGATTAAAATTTTTTATTTTTATTTGCTAAAACATTTTTAAAAATTAAAAGAATGGTCAAAGTTAGTTTATGAACCAAGTAACATTATTATTTCACTAAAAACCAGAGATTGATCAAAGTTCTTATCCCACAAGAAGTAACTCTAATCTCGATGTATTTTCTTTAAAAAGAGGATTAAAAACTAAGCCAGGATTTTTTGCCTTAAAGTACAGATAAAGACGCACTTTTTAAGACAAAATTCAGATTTTTATGCCCAAAACCCATGATGAGGCATTGTTTTGAAGTTGAAAATTGATCCAACTAACCCCGGTTTACGGTACTCATTCTTGGTGTAAAAGCAAAATTCTCACATAGGGAGCCTTTCCGCATACTATACTTAAATCAGAGAATAATTAAATCCAAGTGAGAGTACATTTATTTAATTCATAACTCTCTTTTAATTCTATTCTGTTAGACATCCATTTTATGAAGCAAGGAACCTCCCAAAGTGCAACCGTAGCAGAAGTATACTTCAGATTAGCAAAATAAGATTACTCCTTTTTCATAATGATTTAACTCAACTCTGCAAATGTCTCAATTTATGCCACGTCACGCAACAAAGCTTGACTTTTGATCAAATGCCAGACGTTGAAAATACTATTGAAGTTTTTGTTGTCAACAATTACGTTCGAACGCTAGAAGAACATTATTCTTACGATATCATCTTTTTGTTATGCGACATTGGTGGCAACATTGGTCTCTATTTTGGCATGTCTTGTTTAACGCTAGTCGAAATATTCTTCTATTGTTGCAAATCTTTTGCCAGTAATAAGTCGAGCCAGACGTCAAAGAATTTGAAAGAAAAGATTCAAATAACAATCGAAAAAGGACAGAAAAGACAGAAAAAAATGAAAAAACATAAGAAAATGGAAACTATCATAATACTATTTTTGCTTTTCATTTCAGTTTATTATATTTACAACTTGGTCGATTCTTATCTTGATTATCCACTCTACACAGTAGTTACACTTTTTAAAGATGAAATAATTCATTTTCCACTTATTATTGAATGCGGAGAAACTAGCAGAATATTAGAAGCTAAAGCAGATTTAGCCAACCGATTGAAGACTAATTGTCATCATTTCCAACTTTTTGATTTACTCCATGAATTATCTCAATTTGCAAACAACCCAATAGCATTATGGAATGCCTCTTCTAATTTCCATATCCATAAAAATTTCAGAATTCAAATGTTGAAAGTAAAAAATTTGCAATATTTAAACATTTTTTTGCATAAATTATAGATATACAAACTGTTATAATTCATGTATAGAGTGATCCGGATATTTATGAAATGTCATGTGCTAATATATCTATAATATCAACACCTTTTGGTATCTGCACTGCATTCAACAAAGGTATTTAAATATTATATCTTTCACGACATTATTTATCATCAAACCCGGTCTACCTCTCGGATTCTCTAACAATTCGTAACTCCCGTTGTTAATGCATTGTACTGAATGTATGTATTCCAAAAATGTGCGAGCCATTGTTAACAAACGAAAACGCTCGTAAAATATTTAAAGCAATTATTTACATTTGGGTTTTTGTATTGTTGCGCACATTATTTGGCTACGAAACAATGATTTTTTCACTCAGCTCGACTAGAGGATTAAAATAAGATACTACAATTGTCTTGGCCTGACTTATTAGAAAGATAATTACTAATAAGCTGATAAGCTGAAATAATTAATACATGAGAATGAATTATAGTATTCTAATGGTATTTATTGAAGCAATACGATTAAATTACACCGTAGGAAAATCAGGATCGAGATATTTTTCGATCAGGATTACTAATGATAATTGGAATGCGATAACTAGGTTATCGCGGGTCCTTGGTTTGGTCGGTCTCGATTTGGATGCTAAACTGGTGTAAATAAGTTTAGGCCTATTCCTGGTTCCGTGGTCTGCTTTCTAGGTAATGGGTGGTCGTTTGGTGGTTGATGTGATCGCAGTGGTCGATTGCTTAACTTTGCAAAGTTCTTCCCTTTAGGCGTGGCGAGACACGTGAGGTTGGCTAGGCCTAGCACCCACGTGAATGTTCGAACAAAGGGTTTTCCCTTTGTTAGTGTTGGGTGTTCGAGAAAGTTTCGTCGACGATTTATTCGTCTTCGTGACGCTATCTACAAGAGAAGTTCGTTGACAATGTTATTCGTCTTCGTAGCACTCTCTATATCAGTCCGGTGAGATTTTCGGTGTGTATCCATGGCATCGGGTCCACAATTCCAAGTCACCACACAATATATACTTTGAGTACAGGCCATTAAAAAAGTTCACTTCTTAGTTTCGTGCACGAATTTTTGGATTGAGTTTAGATATTGTACAGTATTTGCTGGTTCTCGAGCATCTTTTGCTTGATCCACAAGACCACGTTCCGCGTCCTCCATGCAAACAAATTTCTGGATCCCCACCTGTTTATCATCTTTTCAGTTAGTCCGATGCCTTTAGTAATGTTTTTAATACTCGGTAGAGGGATTTAGTTAGATGGATAATAATATCGCGGACATCATTATTGTTGTCAAAATATAACTCCGCACGATCGGAAGCAGAAGGAAAAAGACGCTGAAGTTTAACACCCAAAGAACTTCAAATTACAATTCTATAGAACTGCTGTGTTATCACAAGTTATTATGATCTGGGATTTGATTTAACAAGATTTCACAAGTTATTGGTTAACTGGGAACAGGAGTTCACTGGTTATTGGTGAACTGGGATATGATTGAACTGATATCACAGGTTATTACGGTCTGATGGGATTTGATTTAACGGACTTCATGGGTCATAATGGCCTGATGATCGTAAATTCAATAATTTATGACTTTATGAGTGAATAATGAATTTATTTATTTTTCTATTCTGTGTGTGTATACAGCTGATATGTCATTTTCTACAAACAAAAACATGGTATACCTAGACAATAAATTTAATGACTATGAATGCAACCAAAATCAGGCTGTAAGACACTATTTTAAACATTCTCATGACAATTGCTATATTCTACCGTTTATATTTTTATAGCACTTTATTTTGCCGCAAAATCATCATTTTCACCCGAAATATATTTATCATGTACCCAGTAATTTTCATACCACAATTGATATATCACGTCAAACAGTAAATTCTGAATTTTAATCATTTTCAGTTAAGTCTTTAAAGGTTTTCTTTCTTTTTTAAGTTTATTCGAATAAATACTCCGAAAAGTTCTTGTAAACCAACTAATCTAGTCTTGGGCTGTGAACAACTCTGTTACGCAGAAAAGCTAAAGCGACAATCTTTCAATTGCAGGTAAAGATTCTGCTCCTATAAGAAGCAGAATTGTGACATAATGAAAACTAATATCTTGACTCGCTAATCATGTTATATATTATTAGATTGCCATTCATGCTAAAGAGTAATCTACCACATTGCACAACTCAGGAAACAGCAAAAACTACTCATAAAATATATTTGGAAACTCAATTCAAAACAATTCCGCAAAAAAGCTGTTTCTGCCCAGCGCATTGCCAGGAAACCATATTCATTCCTTCTATAACAAAAAGCGTACCATATTTTAAGACCACGGTGACATACACTATTGAAAAAAAAATTCGCGAAGAAATTGAAGAACAAATGCTCGTTTCTTTTATAAAATTATTGTGCAATGTTGGATCTATTGTTGGTATAATGACAGGACTCTCAATCTTTTCTGTTCTTCAATATTTCATTTGATTAAAAACCAAAATGTAAACAAAAAATATAAAAATTGTAACGAAAAGTATTAGGGTAGAAATTGCACATATAAAAGTCTTATCTTATTAGCCACATATTCAACTTTTATTGTTGTATCTATTAATTGAAATGTTTCTATACGTATGTATCTTATAATTATGGAATTAATAAATGTAAAAAATACTGCTCAAAACTGGTATAACAACAAATACAATAAGCATACTCATCGTTATGCCTGCACTAAGGAGCTGTGACGGCCACAGGTTACTTGGTGGTACCGTTGAATAGTTAGCAGAGAAGCGGCATAATACGGTGTGCTTTCTTGACTTACATCTCCAGTACCATCCTTTCATCCCCATCACACAGATTTACTGTTATTGTTATCAATATTATTGAGAACGAATGGAAGAGTGACGATTGAGCAGTAATTTTTATAAATTAGTTGGAACAACAATTGATTGGTTGTGATCACGGGGGTCATGCAATCCTAGCATGGGGATGCTAGTTGTGCACTGGACATCCAAGTCACCATGGAAAACACAAGGAAGACACCGTATTATTGGGTTTTTGGCCTTTTAATCAGTTTGTCTAGGGGTCGATGTTGCTTCCCTGCATTCCATGTCACGGTACCACCAAGTACTCTTAACTCAAGACCGACCCGCTGGCCAGGACGACGGTCCTGGGCAGCGAGGCCAATCATAAACTATTTCACCTGCCATAAGTTAACCTATGGCCACCGCATGTTCTCTTCAACTAGGTTTCATCGGATGAAACAGTGGACAGAGAGAGCCAGTGTTGGACATTGTGTCCTAGCTGGTCTGCTAACTACTGCTTGGGCACTGGCTCCTCAACCTCTTTTATATTTTTCCCCTGGTGGTCGCAGATTGCAGGTCAATCGTGATTGGCCCTTGACCATTGGCCATTCAACAGTGGGGACATCTGGTGCCGAGTGTGGCAGTGACCTACGGTCACATGGTCTAGCTCTCAAATTGTTTTGACAATTGGACAGCATGTGCACCCACACAGAGTGCCTCATTCAGGTCTAACTTTATCACGAACTGGATAGTTACACATGCGCTTGAAAGACGCGATACCCCGAAAGCGAGAGAGCCCTGGTTGAATTAGGCCCTGAGAGGTTACAAGACTAAAGACGTCCGTAACCACCGCATTCGTTTCTGTCAATACAAATTAATATATGGTTCAGGTGGCATTCACTTACTCATTAAAACCAATTGCGGAATAAAACCGCTTGCTTGAATAGGAGATCAGAGGATAGAGAGTCAACCTAAACCCAAAGTCGAAACTCAGAACAAGGCGGAAGCTCAACCAGAAAACCAAGATGGCTGATCCCTAGTTGGACTGAGTCAAGCAAAGTAAACGTTCACCTTTGCTTGGTTTGTGACGATCCTTTCTCCGAGGGCATTGTCTAGCGACAGTGACCACGAGGAGAGGGCATTTACACACAGAATCTGGCCGAGATAAAATATGCACTAAACGTGGGAAAATTGCAATACGAAATAAGAATAAAAGGGAGACCTGATTCTCAAATCGTGACAATATTTAATATGAATATTAACAGATAACATTAAATATACCGAGGAACATATATATATATAATAACAATTAGTATGAATAAATATGAACATTAGGGGTTACTTATACAATATAATAACTAATACAAATATACGAGACTTCTAGCTTCCGTTCCTGGTATCCTAAGTGGTTCTAAAGGAAAAGGGAATCCATCAATCCGTCTGACGGTTGACTTTCTTAGTCGTCACAAGGTTTGGGCTGACCGAGTCGGGTGACACGGTTCCCAGACGGACAACAGTCGAGGATACGGTGATTTCACCGTATCACTCGATAAAGAGACATAACGATACTATAAATACCGGAGAATGAGCGTAAATGAGCGTTACTTGGTGATCAGCATCACCTAAGTCGAAGATCGACGTTCCGCATCGTAACATGCGTTCAGGAATCATTATTACAACCGAGAGGAGAGTGGTTAATAACTGTCAAGTCCCACTAAAACCACTCACCGATGTGTCAATATATGTGCTTAGGTTGAAATGTATATTCGTGGTACATAGGCTTCCGTGACATAAATGCCACGACTACTACGGTCTTTACGGTTTTGCACCAGCCGGCTGTGACGATCTGACTTTTTCCCAAAGTGCTATTTACACTTTGCCATGGGGTCAAGACAGTAAAACTTATGGAATGCACGTGGATTTTCTCTTGCTAAGAAAACCTCCACTTATCCCAAGGATAAGAACCAGTGAAAAATACATATAAACACACTTGCAAACAACACTGAATTGGAAAGAGTAAAGTAAATAAACATGAAAAACAAGGAGTTTTCTCAAATCATAACATTTATTCCGGATCATTGCAAACTACAATAATCTGTGGTCAACTTAACATAAAATCTTATTAGAAATAGAGACAATAACATACTTAAAATATATATTTAAATCGAGACTATCAATTAATCTAATCGTTAACCAGGAAACTGGCAAAACATTATCGAAACTTTTAACTATCAGCTAGAGGCTTGATAAACTAATAATAATACAAATTACAAAGATAATATTACGAATCTTCTGGTGTTTCCTGGCGCTATTTGGTTCCTAATCGGGGTAATGCACTATCGAATCCTGCGATTATCGGTCGTTCATCGTTTGGATGATCGTCACAAATTAGCGATACCACGTGGTATCGGCTTACACCTGTATTTCGAGCGTTGCGGTGAAAACTCACTCTTTCTCTATTCCAATTATTACATTCGTATGACTATAATAATTGTAAGCATTTAAGTAAATGTACAACTATCGATAAGAAACTAAAGAAAAGTATAGATTAGCGGGAAGAAGTCGGTTATGGAATTCAAAGGAAATTCCTCGGCCGTCATGATTGAGTCGGGCGCGCCGCATCAAACTGAATGCGTTACTCTCAAGCGGTGCCGAAGCACGTGACAGTTAGCGCCCACTCCTGATACAGGTAGCGGTTGCTGCTCGGTCCGAGCGAACTCGATACAATCAAGTTTTGTCCATAGGACTGGCCTACATGCAAAAGCACAAGTATATTCTCGGTACATTTACCTTCGGGTTTTTCAGGCCCGGCAACTACGGTCTTTAGGGCATTATACCTACTTTAATTTGGTGTTGACAGCCTGCCGGTTCGTATTTAAAGCAAAAGGTGATAAAATGACTCTGAATGGTTACAGGTACAAGTTACACATAGACAATCATATAGATTCAACATTAATTCAGTACAGAGGCCCAGAATCAGCTCTTGCAGGAGCTTATATACTATGAAACCATGGGGTTTCTTGAGTTTCCCCCCAATCAGGGAGTCAGAATACTGATAAGCAGATTAGCTGATTTGCATATCAGTGAGTCATAATGAGTTGATCCAATCAAATCAACTCCTTGATCAAAGTTATGTGAACCCCATTGAATATCTAAAATATTCAAAAAGCACATGGTAATATTTAGGGTTAACTTTATTTATATTCATATTTTAAAGTATTCTTATCCCTAAATAGTCTTAATTTATTTAAATAAATATTTCACAACAACATTGATTATTGTTCGAGTACAATAATCCTTTTATCATGATCTCTCGTAACTTTTTCTTTAACAATGAACTCACCTATTCATTGCATAATTCTCTTATATTTATCAAAATATAGAGAGAATATTTACTTAAATAGTTTATCATTCAATAAACATTTTATTTTCATAAAACTTAAATTTTCCTATTTTGAATTTGGCGCGATTTTAGCAAATCGCGCCCTCTGGTGGCAACTTTATAAGTCACTACGGTATTGAACCGTCACACGGCTCATAGCAACAAAGCTTTTTGTACCACATAAATGCAAGTAACTGTCAGCAACATATAAATATATCTTTAAGTAACTTTAGGGGCGCGGAACTGAGCTCTACACGGACTTATATAGTGGACCTTCCCCATGGGGTCGGACTGTGTTCAATGGGACCGCAGTACGACTCATGGGAACGTCCACTATGGGGAAAATGGAGCACAGGGGTGAGCAATCTCCCCTCTATATACCGACGAGGATAGGTAAAGTGGTCAACAGACCACAGTAAATGCCTATCTCCAGATAACTTCCCATGTTAGAATGATAATATATAATTTTATCATTCGCCATAATTCATAATACGAACACATTTATGAAATATTTACTGATCAAATATCATTAAACTAAGCATGAAACCAAAATTAGGCAACATAAATAGATTTTATTTGAATATGGCGCGACATAGTAGTCCGCGCCATCTAGGGGTAGAATAATAAGGTACCTGCCGAGATTCGACCGTCACAGGTTGGCTATGAAAATAACAAAATGCACGTGTAACAAGTTGATATCTCAACCAGGTCCAGCTAGGTACGCCACTTGAGCTGTAAAAATACGCGTGAAGATTTGGAGAAAGGATGAACTGAAAACACATGAAAACTTGGAGTGAAATGACCTTCAGACAAGGATGAAGGGACCAGCCCTACTAGCTGCGGTCAGTGTGCTAGCAGAAGAGAGAGTGAGCTCCAAAAGTTTGGAAACAAACATCAAAAACTCATACTGCAACAAAAATGAGTCAGCTCACTCAACATGCACAGATATGGGTCATTCCAATCAAGGGACAAAAATAACACGGGGGGATTACACAACAAAAGAACACAGTCATCACAAATGGCCTTGACCAGACACACAAATGGATCATAACAGGTCACAAAAGTAATCATATTCAAATTTGTTAACAGAATGGGTTTATTATGGGATAAACAATAGGAAACGCGTAATCTAAAAATGTAGCCCGTGACAACTTATTCCGCGGAAAATAATTAAACGCAGTGTCTATTTCCACAAACATATGTAGAAATAGACATTGGCTATTTCCACAAACGTTTGTGAAAATAGCCTGACCATTTAGGGCTGGCTATTTCCACAAACATTAAAAATTTGTTGGATGGTGCACCTATCCATCCAAAACGTATATATTACATGTGCATATGTGGTCAGACAATATTTGGTCAGACTTTAATTTGATTGGATTTTTGCATTGTGAATTGACTGACCTTTTCGGCTTTTCTTAATTTTTTTTATTCTCACAATGACAATCGAAATCAGTGGAAAAAATCTTCAAGATTTTACGACATCTTCTGAATTCCAAACATGGAATGAGTTTGCAAGTTCATTTAAAAAATTTTGCGAATCAACTTTTAGTCCATTGTTTGTTATTAGAAATTTTCGTTCCATAGAAACAGAAAACGTGCGTATCCATGGTACAGATTTTATTTGTGAGAGATGTAATTCTGATCAAATATTATATGTTTTAGATTAAATTTTCAGCTTGAGTTCTTTGTGTATTCAACTACCGGTACGACAATTAAAGTGTGGTATGTATACTGTATACTTATTATGAATAGCTTTGATACATTACATATTCTTATTACTATTTAATTGTATTCTAATTGAGCTTATATACATTCAAAGGATCTCAGTCTTAATTTGATTGAATAATGAATATAGAAAATAAAGTTCGCGGTTAGTGATTATGTAGGAATATTAAGCAGGTTGTCATCATCTTTTTCTTCATAGCATTTTCTCGTTATTGACAACATATCACCCGATCCAGGTCTATAAGTGAGGAGATAATTATGAAATAGATCTGGTTCAAAATAAATCGATTCAATTTTAGATAGAAATAGGATCAAACTCGAATCAGACATGTATTTGAAGAGTTTGTCTCGGTCTCTGTATGTTCCTAATGATGGTAAATTAACTTTATCCCAATGGCAGCGATTTAATCCTTCGAGCAGTTCAAATGCATTGGAGAAATAATTATTAGCATCTCGTTCGAATAAAGAAATTGTTTTCAATCGTGAACTGTTTAAGCCGCTCCACAAATTATTCATGCGTTCGAATAAATTTGAAATATCAGATGAAATCTCATTGTAAATTACCAGATTTACAATTGGAAGAACGTGGATGCAATTTGCTAATTCATCCAGATGCACAGCTTTATAAACAAAAAGTTTTAATGTTTGTAGATTAATAAATGAATTTGAAAGCACATCATTACTTAATCCATGAGTGGTTCTCAAACATTTCACAGTTTTGAAACCGGTCCAATCGGGATATTTGATCATCAAATCTTTCATAGTATCAAGAGACTGACATTGAAACACGGATGGCTCCAAACCAATTATTCTTTCGAGGTTTTTTAAATTATGAATCACCAAGCGATAACAACAGTTTTTCGCTAATAATGGTCGCCTGCAGGTTAATGTACAATTAACTAATCCGACGTAAATGTATTTCTTAATTCCACCCCGAGTAAGATCGTACAAATCAATGGTAACGCCCTTTAATTCAATGAATGTCAAATGGTTCGATTTAGCAGCGGCAAATGAAAAGTCACTCGTGTCAGGCCCAGAAAAATGCCGAGAAAATAATTGCAGCAGAATGTTTTGTTTTTGCTTCTCTTGTTTCAAGTCGAGATATTGCACTTGATTATTTTCCAGGAGTTGTATAACAACTTGCTTTTCCATTTCAGTCCTAATTTCAATTTTCAATTCTTTGTATTTGATTTTGTCGATTGTTTTGTCTTTCATCACTAATTCTAGAAATTCTGCACTCTCTGCATAACTCTCTAATTCCAAAGCACAAAATTCGCAATTTGATAATGCCGCAAAGCGTAAACATTCCAGTAAAGGTCCTTTAAATGGAATTGGGCGTGATGACATGTGCGTCGATTGACAGGGCACTTGCGAGAAAACACTAAATTTGGTGCTTGAATTCAATTCAATTCTTATTTCTAGACGAGTATTAATTTCATTTGGCAATATTTCGAATTTGGAGAATTCATCGATCACAATTCTTTTAATTTTACCACAGTCTGCTCCATAGTTGATTATTTCTCCGAGTATTCTTTCATTGCTTTGGCAATACGAAATCTCTATGTCAGAAGGAATAAAATTTCTCAGACATTGGCTCTTAGACATACGGATCAGTGAACACTCTGAGAACAGTGAAACAAACATAGAATCAAAGACGGAGAACATTGCGCCGTACGAGTCGATGACAGACAACAAATTCTCCACTTCATCTTCCATCAGACTGATGAGGAAAGGTAATGCTAGCGATGTTCCTCCGGATTGGATGAAATGATTCACGATTAATATTAAACATTTTTTCGTGCCGTCATCTGATTTGTTGAATTTTAAGTTCATCGAAAGGGCAAACGCAATTGAAAACTCAATAACGGATAAGTGTATTGCCTCGTAATGATTTGTTGTTTTTAGAAATGTTATTTGTTGATGGTTTAATAAAAATCCGAGTTCAAAAATTTCGGTCGTTAACGGATTGACTTCAAATTTGAATTCACGATTTACTAATTGCTTCGCCGCTGACATCCCGAACTTTCGCATGTTTTCTCGAATGACATTCGATGCTGGATTAAATCGGAACAAATCAAAATCACTGTCGATTTCATGTCCACGTTTTCTATAGCTATGTTTCAATATGTTATTGAACAATTTTTTATATAATTCAGTTTTTGTGGACAATTCTTCCATTTCATCTCCTTCTTGTATTAACACTGATAACGTCATTAAAAGCAACGGCGAATTAAATAAATCCCATTGTGATGATGTCAAACGTTTAATTGCAGCCTCGACAATAACTTTTGGCACAAACTTCTGCAGAAATTCTCGTTTTTTCCGATCACTTAATATGCCTAGTATTGATATTCGCTTATCAGAAAAATCATCCTGCATTTTGATTGATCCAAACAGTTGTTCACTTTCGACTTTACTTAAAGCAAATAACCCTGTCCTGCTAGTGACCACTACTGTTACATCGCTAAAGCTTTGTTTGTATACAATTTTCATGGTTTCGGATCGATCTTCCTGCAAAACCTCATCCAAGCCGTCGAGAATCAGAAGAACACTTTTCGCATGCTGCTTCACAATTTCCATAGCATCTTCACAATCGCATCGTTTGCCGATTTGCTGAATCGCATCAGTTAGACTTTGTCGTTGTAGTTCTTTTAAAGGTATCAGGAATGCAAATTCGAAATTTGAGTTTTTGTTGGATGCCCAGTCGTGAGTGAGCTTGATCGCCAAAGTGGTTTTGCCAAACCCAGGCTGACCCTCGATGAGTATTCTAACTGGTCGTTTGTTATCGACGGAATCAAAAACTTCTTCTATTTTGATTGGTTTTCGTGACTCGTGCAGTTCCAGTTGAATAAAATGTTCATCAATTGACAAGTTCTTTCCTTCCTCAATCCATGCAAGTTTCGGTAGAACTAATTTTTCATAATGTTGTTTAAGTTTTAGTTCGAAAACATCACATTGTTTGCCGTTGTCATCAATGTGGTCACAACAGGGTCTGGGTTTGTGTTTGCTAGTAGTCCCTATATAATACATTTTTTAATACCCCAGTTTAGTATTTTATCAAATGAATAGAGATGTAAATATGGACTTACCTTCTGGGTCTGCTGGCATATTGGAGTAAGTTATAGATCTATTGTCTACATGTGTTTCGACAACAATTTTCTTTGCACTTTCAAAGTTCAGGGTTGCAGTGCCACTGCCATCATGCTTGGGAGCAGGGGTACTTGACAGGTTGCCCATTTTATACTTGGTCGGATTATACCTGTAGAATATTCAATGTATTATTATAGAACACAAGCCGAGAAAGCCCGTCAAACAACGGGGGAAAAACACGGCACATAATCCCAGCCAATTCTGTGATGCCCATCTCCCAAAACTCAGGCCCGGACTTAGAGACCCAGGGCCCCTAGGCACTTGACATTTCGCCCCCCCCCTCCCCCACCATCTCAAAGCTATTTTGGAAATTTAGCAAATTAAATGCACTAGGAAAGAACATATAATTTTTAATCGACTTTAATGACTTTAATAAACATCAGAATAATACAGTCTATGTTACTATAGTTACGTTATCCTATAAAATTTATAGAATCATACAACCACCGGGGCCCCTAGGCTGGCTGTAGGCCTAGGCAGAAATCCGGCACTGCCAAAACTGTTGCGCCATTTGCCGTGGATAAATTATAATACCTACGACTTCCCAGGCAACTGGCAAATTATTATATAGGATTTGTTCCATATATAGGATATATTCCAGGGTTATTTCTAGAGCGTTCTTTTTCCCGACTTTTTTATTTCCCGGGAATTGACAAAGGAAATTTTAAGCTTCTCGGGAATTCCCGGGAATTCCCAGAAGCTAAAAAATTCAGAATCCCAACATTTTTACTGAAATTCATTGAATTTTCCAATTTACACTGAAATTAATTAATTAATTAATTAATTAATTTAAACTGGAATTTTAACAAAATTTTATTGAAATTTCCAGTTTGAAATGGAATTATACTAAGATATATTTTAAATTTTTTATCCGAAAAATAAAATTGTTTTCTTCTAGTATTCTTATTTCACCTTCAGATCAGCACCAATTTAAAAGCAACTAAAAATTGGTTTAATACACCTAAAAACATTATTTTACTCTATAAATTATATTTTTGTACTTAGAATACAAATTTTCTTCTCAAAAATGAATTTATGTGTGCATCTAAAAGTGCAATAGGATTGCTAAAAAGAAGAAAATTTTATTTATTGGATAAAGATGTATCTTAAGCATTATAATTCCATTTTAAATTGTAAATTTCGGTAAAAATACCTTTTTAAATATGAATTTTGGTAAAAATACAATTTAAAATACAAAAATTCAATGATTTTAAGTAAAAATACCTTTTTAAATTAAAAAATTCATTTTGGGTTGGTAAAAATACCATTTTAAATTACAAAATTCAAATGAAAATCAATGAATTTCGGACGTATATGTCTATATTCGGGAATTCCCGGGAAAAAATCAAAATTTCCGGGAATTGGGATTTGTATTTTAGCAGTGTTTTCCCGGGATTCGGGTCCCGGGAATTCCCTCCCATTACGCTCTAGTTATTTCAAATATCCGGCTCATTTAGATCAAATAGATCAACATTTGTTGTTGTACATTTTTTATTACGGTGATGGATAATCCAATAATCAAGTAGAAATTTCTGGCTTTTGGCTCTTTTGGCACAGAATAATACAGAATGGACACTAAAATTTATCAAACTCTATCTCCACTCAAGCCACTTGGTACGCCATCATCGGTTCATGTGACCATTACAACAGCGTTTACTTAATGCCCACTCTCCTGTGTGCTTAAATCTTCGCTCAAATTGTCTATTATTTATGGTTACATGAACCGATGGGCACGCCAACTGGTTTGCGTTGATAAATTTCAATAGGTGCGTTCAATTTGATTTAGAGAAATTAACTTAGTTGACTTAACTGCTAACTTGACTTAAACTCATTACATGTGACGTTTTTGACGTCATAGTTATGGCAAATGACTCGCTTAAGTTGCGTTCAATATTGCCTGAATAAAATTCTTAAGTGTGTAGTTGACTTAAAGTGACAGGATATGATGTATTTGACGTCATATTCAGTCATATTCATCTGAAACCTCTTACTTTAGATATCTTTACTTAAGATGCCCAATTCGTATCTTAAGTAAAGATGTCTATTAAAGTAGAAGGTTCTAGATGGATGTGACGTCATATCCTGCCACTTTAAGTCAACTACACAGTTAAGAATTTTATTTAGGCAATATTGAACTTAACTGATATTAATTGCTTTAACCTTCCAAGAGCCAATGATGTATACAAATGTATACTATCACCACACTGGTATAGGAAATTTTCCTTAAAAATTTTTTAAAAATTCTGATGCTTGGCTACTTTGTACTGTTCATAATAAAGAATTTTATCATATAAATTTAAAAAATTTTAGTTAAAAATTCTACAAAATACAAGGCTTGCAAAATTCAGCCCCTGAATCTTTCCATGTTAAATTTTGGGCAGCTGCCCTGCAATTAGTTAAAGCGCTTTGGCTTAGAGCGCCACCACCATTTGTGGTGGAAAGTAAAAACAAAATATCCAAATTCCAGTAAAGTTATGAATTTATAAATTTTTGTTCAAAACTCTACTGGAAAATGAGATGTTTTGTAGATAACTTATTTAGCATGTTTTAAATCTTGCAAATAGTTTTATTGCATTAAATATAGATGAATTTGAATTTTTGATAAAATTAATAAAAATTTTATCGCGATCAGAGTGAGTCTCATGTTTTGAAATTATTAAATATAAGCGCCATCTAGTGCCGACCACAACAACTAGTGCTAAAGCGCTACCATACAACAGCTTTATGCAATTACACAAATGTTTACATTATCGGTTTGCCATGTTCATTAGAATCATTGGCTCTTGGAAGGTTAACTATGACGTCCAAAACGTCATATGTGATGAGTTTAAGTCAACTCGGCAGTTAAGTCAACTAAGTTAGGTAATTTCTCTAAATCAAATTGAACGCACCTAAACTCTGTTTCCAAACATTGCGAGAAACTCCCATTGATTGGAGCCTGTTTGCTTGCACATTAATACAAAAAACCATCAAAAACTGCCAGATGTGGTCATTTTAATGATTGTTTATGATCGTTTATGGTCGTTTTTTGTTCGTTTTATGTTCGTTTTATGTTCGTTTTTGTTTGTTTATGCCCTTTTATGGTCATTTTCGAATTATTTTTTTAAGTGCATTAAAAAATTGCTGGGAAATAAACTACGCCTTAAATGGGTACCATAGATCAAAGGTCAAAGATCAAAGTTTGCCATCATTTGGCACGCACAAAATTCACTTTTACATATATAATTGCATTATAAATCTTAACTCGATACTCTTACCTTATGTTTTCTACGTAAAAATATAACACTTTATTATGACTCAATCCCACGAGCGAAAACAGGAAATGGAAACAGGATATGAAAACCGACTGGTGACAAAAATTTAAGTTATACCGTACTGTTTATCAGCTAAAATTCTTAAAAGCAAAACTTTCGTACTTCATGTTGACGTTAAAATACATTTGGATTTAGAGTACTTTAGAGTACTTTTAGAGGACTTAATGAAACAAATGTAAGGCTGTGGTCAGTAACTCATAATTTATAACATATATTGTTTAATAGGAAAGTTTTGCAAGATGGAAATCTTTTTTTCGGATATGTCCGTGCCAAATGTTGCCAAACAGGATGAGATCAGGGTCAGCAACCATGCGTCACGTTTGTCTCCATCACGCCAGGGAGGACAATCTGCTCGTACTATGTATTCGGCGCAAACCTTTCTGTCACTGTCACGCGTCACGTGTCACTTTTGTGTTGTCCGCATCTGTAAATCAAAGATTCCCCAAGAAAATGCTCTCTGCTCTCTATCTGTACGCGGATCTGGATAACTAGCTGTTATTCCTGGGTTCCTAAAGTGGTTCTAACGCGGTGTGGAAAGGAATCAATCAGACTAACGGTTGACTTTGGCTGTATTCGGCACAAGGTTTGGGCTGACGTTGCCGATCGACAATGCGTCCCAGACTGATGACTGACGGGACACTGGCCACATGACCAGCGTACCGGCTAAATAGACAGTACGTTATTATTAATATCGTAAACAAGAAGTGAGTGGGGTGTCGCGTGGATCAAGTGTCCCACTTGGAAGGGTAGCCTCCGGTCTACACGCAAATGGTCGACATAGCATTTGGTTGACACGCATTTGGTCGACACGCAAATGGTCGACACGCAAATAGTCGACACAATTGATTGTTTTATTTAGAACAATAAAATTTTGAATTGCATATTATAATTATAATTATTATTTATTTTATCATGCAAAAAAATTAAAATCAATTGAAAAAATAAAATCATAAAATATATATGTACATGTGTACAGTACTGTATAAGTATATAACAAATTTCAGTTGGAAATAACAATTTATGCATTTTTACTTTTTCAATTTTTCTTTTTGCCAATTCAAAAACCTTATTGTAAAATTAAATACGTATTGTATAGACTGAATATGTAAAGTATTTTGCTAACTCGGTAGGATTGTACACGGCCTAAAACTTGAATTTTAAGCGTGAAAATGAATTTAAATAACTAATGCTGCATTTTTAATCCGTGTACAATGAAAAAGTAAAAATGCATAAATTTTTATTTCTAACTGAGATTTATTATGATTTCATTTTTTTCAATTTGATTTTAATTTTTTGTATGATAAATAAAACAAATAAATAATAATTATAATAGGCGATTCAAAATTTTCTTGTTCTATTTGGGTGTCGACCACATGCATGTTTTGTGAAAATGTCCACCATTTGCGTGTCGACTGCATGCAGCCCCCCTCCCACTTGGGACTCATTTGTATAGTCTGGCACTCCGCATCGCGACTAACGCGTTAATGGATAATTATCCAACCTAAAGTAGAGTGGTCAGATAACTGGCATGTCCAGATCAAGTCAAACACCACTCTCCGATGCGTCACAACATCATGTCATCACTACTTTTACATGCGTGGTTCATAGGCCTTCGTAACATAAATGCTATGGCTTACTATGGTCCTTATGGTTGTTGCACCTGCCGGTTCATAAGTCTTAAAAGCCTTCTGAAACCACAACAAGCTAGGTAAATCTGAACACAACATAAATATATCTTTATGGGTATTTGAGTCTGGAACCAAATAGAGCTCTGCGAGCCCTTTTATAGTGGTCGCTCGCTCTCTTGGTGGTCAGCCTATGTCCAATTGAACATCAGTATGGCCATTAGAACCGGGCACTACAGACTTAACGATGATATACATGGTTGGGCCAACTTTCTGCCAGAGTCCAAGTGAACTCTGCTTGACCGGGGTCAAGGGTCATCGTGTGACGATCCTTTCTCCGAGGGCATTGTCTAGCGACAGTGACCACGAGGAGAGGGCATTTACACACAGAATCTGACCGAGATAAAGTGTGCACTAAACGTGGGAAAATTGCAACACGAACTAAGAATAAAAGGGAGACCTGATTCTCAAATCATGACAATATTTAATATAAATAGTAACGGATAACATTAAATATACCGAGGAACATATATATATATAATAACAATTAGTAGGAATAAATGTGAACATTAGGGGTTACTTATACAATATAATAACTAATACAAATATACGAGACTTCTAGCTTCCGTTCCTGGTATCCTAAGTGGTTCTAAAGGAAAGGGAATCCATCAATCGGTCTGACGGTTGACTTTCTTAGTCGTCACAAGGTTTGGGCTGACCGAGTCGGGTGACACGGTTCCCAGACGGACAACAGTCGAGGATACGGTGATCTCACCGTATCACTCGATAAAGAGACATAACGATACTATAAATACCGGAGAATGAGCATAGATGAGCGTTACTTGGTGATCAGCATCACCTAAGTCGAAGATCGACGTTCCGCATCGTAACATGCGTTCAGGAATCATTATTACAACCGAGAGGAGAGTGGTTAATAACTGTCAAGTCCCACTAAAACCACTCACCGATGTGTCAATATATGTGCTTAGGTTGAAATGTATATTCGCGGTACATAGGCTTCCGTGTCATAAATGCCACGACTACTACGGTCTTTACGGTTTTGCACCAGCCGGCTCATAGCAACAAAGCTTTTTGTACCACATAAATGCAAGTAACTGTCAGCAACATATAAATATATCTTTAAGTAACTTTAGGGGGGCTGAACTGAGCTCTACACGGACTTATATAGTGGACCTTCCCCATGGGGTCGGACTGTGTCCAATGGGACCGCAGTACGACTCATGGGAACGTCCACTATGGGGAGAAATTGATTGCAGGGGTGATCAATTTCCCCTCTATATACCGACGGGGATAGGTATTGTGGTCAACAGACCACAGTAAATGCCTATCTCCCGATAACTTCCCATGTTAGAATGATAATATATAATATTAGCATTCGCCATAATTCATAATACAACACACTTATGAAATATTTACTGATCAAATATCATTAAACTAAGCATGAAACCAAAACTAGGCAACATAAATAGATTTTATTTGAATATGGCGCGACATAGTAGTCCGCGCCATCTAGGGGTAGAATAATAAGGTAACTGCCGAGATTCGACCGTCACAATCTATACAAACCAGGAAATAGGTCGCAGGTGCAACTAATTTCCAGGCCACACTAGAAAAGAATAAGTGTTGTAGGGAATTCCTTAGGTTACAACCCTTAGGTTACAACCCTTTCCCTAAATAATACTCACGTTTATGTGTGATAAGTCATTCAATGTATAATAATAATAATCAAATATTATTATTTATCATAACTCAATAAATATGTACTTTCATGTGAATTATTTACTAATCAAACTAGGATAATCAATTATTAGGCCAAGAACAGGTAAAATAACTAACTGGAGTTTGAGTTTGGCGCTGGCAAACCGTCAGCGCCATCTAGTGCTAAAATATTAAGTTGTTTCCGATTTTGGACCGTCACAAGAGTACAAGAGTACGTATTTAATGCATTGAATTCGAGCAATTATCATAAATGTAAATGTTGTAAGATTGTATTTAAACTATTTTTCTTACGTTTACCTTTTGGGATGAGATGATCTACCGCTTCCGGCGCCTCAATTCTTCCGGATAAGTCCCGGGAGTGTAAAAATTATTATACCGTATTATCGTCCTGGTTTAGTAGTTTCG
>AFFK01020380.1:0-29888 GCA_000239455.1 Strigamia maritima | reverse complement strand
ACTCTGTTATCTACACATTCCTTAGGGATTAGTGAGAGATTAGCAGAGTATATAAGCTCAAGCAAAACAGGAAGTAGTGTGAAATACTGAACTGAAACCCTGAACTGAATGTTTGATCTGTGATATTGTTTGCCTGTGATTATTTGCCTAGATGGTATGTGTTAATATATTGAGTGTATATATTGATATTGAAAGTGTAGTGTAACATAACCATAGCATTTTATGGGTTGCGTGTTACTAACCATACTTCATAGTGTCATACATGTATATAGTCGATGTATTGCACGTCCCTGTGGCACCTGTGTTTGTGTTACTCAGTAACACCTGTTAATAGGTGAATATGAGGCGAACATGGGGTCAAAATGACTATACTTCCCACATGATGTTGGAGCATTATGTGTTGAGCTTTGTGGCCGCCGATGTTGGGGGACTGTCTTGTGTCGCATGGGCCATACGGCATCAGGGAGCGGACTGTGACACGGCCTTTGACGACGATAGACCTCAATGTGACGCGACATTGGACCGGGGCTGGCGGTGAGTAACTCGTCTGTTGTTTACATCCCAATTTCTGGCCCTGGGCCCTTAATGTAGAAATAACGCATGGTGTAATATGCGGAATGTGGGTTAAACCACTTAGGTCGCCACGTGGCTGTGGCTTGACCATTTACACCTCTTTTTCTTCCCTTAATGTTTTATTTCAGTTGTGTCGATTGTATTATACTTTCCTGTATAGATACAATCACTATATCTTGTTCCTTTGGGTTGTGACAAACTGTAAGTCGACCATATCCCTCAGGATCGCCAAGATATCACCATTGTGTTAAGCCTAAGCACATGGAACCAAATAGGCCTAAGTTATGCAAATCGATCTTATTTGCATATCTTAGTATTTTATAATTGTAAGTGTAAAATAAATTCTATTAATAAATTAAAACTATATTTGCATATTCTTTATTCTCGGTACTTTTTGTGTTTGTATCGTGTTATATGCATTGTTGGATCGGCCGACATTATTACAATGTCGACCCCGATTCCACACTGTCACACAACTTAAAAATGACTTTGTAAATGGAACGCAAAATTTCTTGCCATTTACTTTTTCAACAATATTAGTAATAGAATTGCGATATTCTGTAGATCCGTTTGCGTAGAAAATACATTCTTCCGAATATATTGTCTCGTTCATACTTCTTAGGTACTTTTTTTAGAAATAAGTTGTTTTGCAATAAACTACAGGAGGTAAAATTGAAAACTTAATTGAGCAGTAAGTGTTTGTTTTAAAAATTACATGTTTAAAAAAAGAAGTATTTATTAAATATATTATTAAAAGTGGCGAAATTAGCCTTGAAAGGAACATACTTTTGCATGTTGTAATACTATTATATTTTAGTAACAACGTCATTCATGACAACAGCAACAAGACACTTAAGGAATGTTCATTTCTTGAAAGGTAGGATGAGTTGAAGATCCGTTTACTCATTGGATTGTAAATATCTAATAAGTGAGAAAACTTGTCTGCTATCTGGTTAAAATACCAGTTTAGTGCAATGTTGAACATGCAAGAAGCAATAGTGCTATTTACTCAGCCATTTACATCACAAGTGGGTTGTGACGCGCAGAGAAGTTCACGAGTACCGAATACTATCTTGAGCCTGCCATCAGATTTCGTAACTTTGAGTTACCTTGAATTTTTTAAATGAGTTTTAAAACAAATTGCAGGCTATAAAATTATTTTTCTATTAATTTTCGCTTCTAAAAATGGCCTGCTATTAAAAAAAATTATAAATTACAAATCGTGTGTGTGCTGGGTCGAAACTATATACAATCTAATAGTCTTGTCTTGTTTGATAGTAATTCAAAATAATATGTAGAAAACACGATTAAATGTTTAATACCAGTAATGCTAGGTTTCCACTTGGCAAAAACTCAGCCAGAAAATTTTCTGCTGCAGAAAAGTATGTCTTTCCGTCGTTGGTTCCCACCTGTGGACTGAAAAGTGGGCAAAAAAGTGCAGAAAAGTAGAATTTAAAAATGGATGCCAGCTAAGGAAGACAATTTGTAAACACTGCTGCTTTCTACACTCAAAATTTTCTACAGCAGAAAAATTTCTGTCGGAATTTCTGCCAAGTAGGAATAAAGCATAACAAAAAATTAAATGATCTAAATGAGTTAATAAACTGTATGTTTGCAAAAGTGAAGAATTTTTTGTTTTTAGATTTATGTAATATAAAACATTAAAAATTATTGGGCGATTATTCGTAATCATAAGTCTAGTTAGTCTACTCGTACATAAGGTACTGCCCGCAATAAACAATAAAAAGTCTAAACTTGTTTTTTGTTTTATTGTTTTCTTATACATGTATATTGTTCCTCTATTTATTAAAAAAATGGAAGGATCTATTATAATAATTTAGCCTATACCGCCAATTCGAAAGTCTTATATACTGTACAATAACTTCTGAGTTACAATCTTATAAATGTCGATATTTTGTTTTCTACGATATAATTAATTGCTTCTTCTCGTTGCACAAGTACCTTTTGCACCGTCGTTGAACGCATAAACAAGTAACAAAAAAAACCTTGAAGGTTCAAAACAAGATCTGATACAAAAGGCAATAAATAATTGATTTCACGCAGACTACGTGAAATCAATCCGCAAATAAATGAAAATCCCGAAATGATCAAAATATTCATTCCAATTCGCAAACTATAGAAAATAAAATAACAAAAATAAATTTAAAATATTCAAAAAATTATAATTTTTTTATGTATAGTGAATGCAAGGAGTAAATACCGTAATTAAAAACAACAACAAATTATTCTCACTTGCAATATGTTTCTTGGTGTATGTTGTACACTTGTATTTAAAAATGAGTAATTGTGAGAAATTTACTGCCGTTTTTAATTAAAGTGAATATACAAGTAGATATATTTATAGTTCAAAAACTTACAGTGATTTGTTGTTTCGAGAATCATTCAAATTTCTAATTGATCTTGCTGCTTTACGAACATTTATCACAGTCAATATGCAAAATAATAAATTGACAAAATTCAAGACAGTTACACCATCCAAATCAAAAACTTGAAAAAGCCAATCATGTCCCATAATAGCGGGATCAACAATCACTGAATTTACTGACGACATCAATATTTTTGGAACAATTATAAATATTATAAGCAAAGTAGGCAAACAAAAAGCGTACAGACACCGATAAGCAAATCCTCTAGTGGTATGTTCGATTTCATTCTTTGGACGAAATTGATACCACATGTCAAAAGTTATAACATTCAACCAAGTTAGAGTTGCCATTAATGATCCAGCAACTAATGCAAAAAAAAATATTTCCTATTCAGATGCGGTGTTAATTGAAAACTTTGTTATGTACACAATATCTGTAATATACGTTACGCTCAAACAAACCATATGACATAACATTGGCTTAATGTCGTAACTGACTTTGGTTCGATAAGATGATGTTAAATGTAAATTAAACGCCACTATCAAACACAGATTTGAAAATGAACAAATGCACACAGCAACCAGATCAAAAAAGTAATATTCTGGATATAAACTCGGTGGTACGCAAAGAACGACACTGTGATCCACAGATGACTTATTGTAATTTCCAGGTTTGTACACTTGACCATTTAAATTGTAGGTCAAACTTCCAGTGGTGGAATTGTAAAATAATTCATCAGATGACAATGTCCATCTCCAGCAACTTAAAAATGACTCAATAAATGGAACGCAAGTTTTTTTGTCATTTACCTAATCGAAATAATCATCAGTACTAGAATTGCGATATTCTATTGATCCGTTTGGATAAAAAATACAGTCATCAGAACATATTGTCGCATTCATTCTTAATTGTTTATAGATTTGTACATTTTGGAAAGTAGCAAGAAAAGAACTGTTTACTTGGTACTGTCTGATTCCAAACTATTATTAAAAGATACTTAATTGTTTACTAAATAAGCTGTTTTGCAATAATTACAAAATGTAAAATTATTTTAATTGAGTAGTATAATTTCCTTTTAAATGAACCGTTTAAAAAATCAATCATAAAAAAGTGGTGAGCTGGTGACATACTGCGCTAGGGATTGCATCTCGAGATTCTCGAGTCTCGAAATCTCGAGATTCTCGGCGAATTATGAATCTCGAAATTCTCGAGATTTTTTTCCAATAATCTCGAAATTTTGAGAAAATGCAAAGTGAAAGTTTCACTTTGCATTTTCTCAAAATTTTGATCAGTAGTTTGTATTACAAAGTTTGTAATACAAACTACTGATCAAATGGTCTACTAATTTCCCACAGGACCGTGTTATCACATTGTCCTTGCTGACTGCTATTCAAAACAGTCCTCATGAATTCATCGAAAAAAAAAGAGCTTGACTTACCGGTACTTTAGTGCCAGCTTGGAACTGGATTCGGATTCCTTACAAAATATACAGTGTACCGGAACCACAGAATCATTACCAGTACTGACATTAGTCAGTTACCTGGCGCCCCTTGACATTTGCCAGAAAAAAGTCATTTTCGATGCCATTACTACGCAAACGATTTATAGTAATTCAACTGACTATGGTTTCGGTACACTGTATATCTTGTAATCCACTTCCAAGCTAGCAATTTGACTAAAGTTAGGTAGTAGTTTTGATTATAATTTTGAATAAAAAACGATATTTGAAAGAACAAAGTACTTTATATTAAATTTTTGTTTAATTTGTTGTTTTTTTTAAAGTTGTGGCCTCTTTTAGTGGTGTTCTTTGGTCTATATACTGCATTTTCGTTTTGGTTTGTATTTTGATTTGTAATTTGGTTTGTAATTTGGTTTGTAAGCTGCACTTTTGATTTTGCTTTTCATTTATAAAAAACTATTTTTTATTTAGTGCACTTTTTGGTTTAAAAACTGCACTTTTTAGTCTAAAAACAGCATTTTTTAGTCTAAAAACAGCATTTTTTTCTCTAAAAACTGCATTTTTTGGTCAAAACAGTGCTTTTATGTTTGAAAAACCATTTTTTTCTATTGTGTCAACTTTTTTTTCTTTCTATTTTTTTTTTTTTAAATTTCGAATCTCGACTCGAATCTCGAGAATTTGATTTTGGAATCTCGAAATTTCGAGATTTCAAATATGGTTAGAGATTGCAATCCCTATACTGCACTAACTTTGGAAAAACCATGTACTTTTCGAATGTGTTATTACAGCATTATGATACCAACATAGCTCATAGCAATTACTACATTTATCAGTCAATAGTAGGAAAAAGAGAGTAGGAAAAAGGAAAAACAGATAACAACCTAGGTAACACAAATGTTGCATGCAATGTTAGAAGAAGTATTATTTGGAACATTGCAGCAACATTTGGGGTTACCTGGGAAGAGGTTGCACCACTGCAGTAGAAAAACAAGACGCTGCAGTGGAGTACCCAGGGGAGGCAACGAAGATGCTGGGCTTGGAAGTTCATGTAATGTCTGTTATATACATAGTATATGTCAGGCTGACACAAACCATGAGACTTAAATAACACGGGCTCAACGTCGTGACTGACTTTGGTTCAACAGGATAATGTTAAATGCCGCTATCAAACAGAGATGATTGAAAATGAACAAACAAGCACTGTTATCACATCCAAAAAATATATTCTGGGTACAAATTCGATAGTTCTTAAATAACAACACTTTATACAGCTTGAAATTTGTGTTTAATTTGAAACTGTTGATTTATTTGATCTGAGATAAGATTTCTTATTTACTTTGCACAAAATTTGTTATTTGACACCTGAAAACATTTAAATACAATCGAAAATTTATAAAACTCATCATCAAATCAAATTTTGTTTTTATTACAACTTGATTTTTTTAAAAAATACGTTACATTTGGAAACAAAAATAAAAATTAGCCTATATTAAAATATAGGTACATAATACTAAATTAAAACTAATACGTAAAAAGTTTTTAATTTTTTAATCTAAATTTTTTTTGTAACTTTACACAATATGTGGAACTAATAAATAAAAGTTAGGTAATTATTTAATCTTTTTTAAAACACATAAATAAGAACAAAAAAAAACCTTGAATTTTCATAGCAAAATCTGTTACCAAAGGCAATAAATAATTAATGTTACAAATGTTAGATACTGTAAGATTGTAATTCCGAAGACTTTGCTGTAGCGTTTAATTAAATTAAATGCATCAAATTACAAAAAAACTTACATTGATTTGTTGATTCGTGAACTATTTATATTTCCAATTGATCTTCTTGCTTTACGAATATTTCTCACAGTCAACATGATAAATAATAAATTGAGAATATAACTCATAAAAACTATCGACGAGAGCGCACACATGGATTCGTTGAATTCAATTTTCAGGTTGTATCTCATTGGTTTTCGCGCCTATTGTTTTGATTATTTAGCACCATTAAAAATATCCAAAAATAAATTTATGTTTTATCACTTCTGTAACAATTAGTCGTCAGAGCGAGCCATTCCACCCCAATCCCAGAATGGCAATGGCGTGATGTTTCACGGGATTTTACGAGATTTTGCGAGATTTTGCGAGATTTTGCGAGATTTTGCGAGATTTTACAGGATTCCACAGGATTTACATTTGCTTGAGTATTTTGTTAAAATCTCGTGAATTCCGTAAAATCTTGCGGAATCTCGTGGAATTCCATGAAATCTTGCAAAATCTCGTGAAATCCTTTGAGAAATATAGATATAGAATTGTTCTTGTTGTAGTTTTTCTCGGTAGATTCTCTTCCCGAATACAACTCGCGCTAGTGATTGTCGAAACAGCTTAAAACCATTCATTTTTTTACTCATTGGTAAAACCACTCGTGCATCTAAAAATTGCGACCAGAATAAACCACTCCTGTTCTGCGGGATTGTGATTTATTCAGGTCGCAATTTTTGATGCACTCGTGATTTCTACCGAGTAAAAAAATTCATTGTTACAAACTTATTTCGACAATTACACTAGCGCTAGTGGTATTACAACTGACTAAATTCAAGACAGCATAACCACCCAAACCAAAAATTTGAATAAGCCAATCATTTCTCACAGCAGAGGGATCAGCAAACACCGAATCCACTTAAGATATCAATATGCTCGGAACAATTATAAAAATTATAAGCAAAGTAGGCACAGAAAAAGCGTACAAACAGCGATAAGCAAATCCATCAGTAGTATGTTCAATTTGAATCATTTCATACTTTGGAAATTGATTCCACATGTCGAAAGTTGTAACATTCAGCCAAGTTATAGTTGACATTAGAGAACCAATGTCTATCGAGGAAAAAATAATTTGCCATTCAGATGTGGTGTTAATTGTAAACATTGTAATATACACTATATCTGATGTATTTGTCATGATCAAACAAACCATGTGACAATGGGCTTAATGTCGTGAGTAACGTTAGTTCGACGAGATGATGTTAAATGTAAAACAAATGCTGCCATCAAACATAGATTTGAAAATAAACAAATGCACTTGGATATCACATCAAAAATGTAATATTCTGGATATAAACTCGGTGGTATGCAAAGAACGACATTGTGATCCACAGATGACTTATTGTAATTTCCAGGTTCGTACACTTGACCACTTAAATTGTAAATCAAACTTCTAGTGGTGGCATTGTAAAATAATTCATCAGATGACAATGTCTATCTCCAGCAACTTAAAAATGACTTTGTAAATAGAACGCAAAATTTCTTGTCAATTACCTTATCGAAATAATCATCAGTAGTAGAATTGCGATATTCTATAGAACCATTTGCATAAAAAATACATTCTTCCGAATATATTTTCTCGTTCATACTTCAGGTACTTTTTTATTGTTTTCCAATAACCTACAGGATGTAAAATTGAAAACTTAATTGAACAGTAAGTTTTTCTTTAAAATGACATGTTTAAAAAAAGTATATAATAAATCATGAAAAGTTGCGAAACTAGCCTTGAAACTTGAAAGGAACATATACTTTTACATGTTGTATTATACGAGCACCATAGTCCATGACAACAGCAACAAGAAACATACCTAAGGAATGTTTATTTTTTAAAGGATAGAATATGTTGAAGATCTGTTTATTCACGGTGAGCAAACTTGTCTGCTGTATTTGCTCAGCTGTTTACATCACAAGTGGGTTGTGACGCGCAGAGAAGTTCACGAGGAAAATTAAGTACCGTCAGAAGCACATAAACTCTCCCTAGAGAGTTTATGTACTTCTGGTACCGCATACTACCTTGTGTCTGCCATCACAGCTTGTTTTAATTCAATTTTTTAAATAAAATGAAAACTGTTTTAAAATAAATTGCAGGCTACAAAAATAATAAAGGTTAATTGTCTATTAAGTTTTTCTTCTAAAATAGCCTGCTATTAAAGAAATTATAAATCACAAATCGTGTATGTAGATCGAAACTATATCTAGTCATGTCTTGTTTTGCTTGACAGTAATCCAAAAATAATATGTAGACAACATAACATGATTTAAAGTTTATAGTCTTTGGTAAAACTCTAAAGTGTTGCATTTACAGTATTTGAAAGATACAAATGGCTTTAAAATTTATTTTAAGAAATACTTAAGATAATAGCAGAAGTACATAAACTGGGGAAAGCTTATGACTTCTGATAATAGTAACAAAAAATTAAATTACTATTGCTGCGACTGGGTTGGATATTGTCGCGTGACTCGTGGGGACACAGAGCCAGCGGCAAAGGGGTGTGTTTCCTAACACTACCCTGGGATCGTATGGTACTTTATATTTCTTTATTATAATCAATTTACATTCGTGTAATTACGCAACCATTCCAGATGGGATGCAAATCAGGACACAGTTAATTCTTAAAAGGACATGACTACCACAAAAGCGGTCATGTTCAAACAATTACAATGTGTGTTTGAGTCGGCCATTACAAATGAGCGGGCTCGAACAAATACATCAATAAAATACAAAATGAATAAAGTAATAGTTAGTAATTAAGTTATGAAAAGGTTTGATTTTGCCTAAGGCATCGACTCAGCTGACTGCCTCTAATATTTGGAGTACTCTGTCACTCTGTGCAGTTAATAACACTTTGAAACATTATGAGTTAGTACACTTACATTCATACAAAACACAAAGTGAACTCTACGCGAGTTCAAGAGAGAGTGGCGTGCTCTCACTCGATCTGATCTTCTTATAGGTGTCATCTAGCACTTGATTGGCTGTGCATATTAATTGCGATGACGCTGCCGATTCCGCTGACGTCATCGATCTTAGATTCCCTCTGGTGGCGTTGTCTGGAACTGCCAGATGGCATAACTCTCTCTAGTGATGGTGTTCGGTATTTGTATTATAACTATGGCTCTACGGAAGGTTTATAGGGCCATCCGCTTTATCATTTGGGTTTGTTAGGTTATGTTTGTATGTATGGCAATCTTATGAGTCGAATACCCTGCTACAGTAGCTCCCCTGGGCCATAACGTAACAATATATACTTTTAATTAATCTATGGACACCGGCTCAGACGATGCAGATGGCTGCTATTAAATAAACTGATAACCAAAGGATGTTGCCTAGGGGTTTTAAAAGCTCACTTTGGTGCAAACTATTGTATAAACTGACAATAGCTCCACATAAATATAGCGGCCAATGACTCTAGATATACCGGGCTTAAAATGATTTTCAAAAGAACCTGTGACTCTATGTCACTGGTGCTATCCTATCCCTGTGTTGAACAGGACCAGCAAATAAGCAATGTATACTTAATCAATGGTAATTTCTCTCTCTGTAATGCTATACAGAGCAAGAAGTGGTTCAAACATTATCAAACTATAACCTCAATCAGCCTTTCTAGTTTTAGATAAAGATGACCAGTGAGGTGTTGTTGATTTGATTTTATGTTAGACTAAATTTATCAGTCGCAAGCAGGATGCTTGGTGACATCATTTCCAGCGCCCAAAAAAATCACTAATTGAGGTCCAACAGGACACAGCTGTGCACCCGCATGCCAAAGCACTCTAATCTCCCCCAAAGTGGAAGGACCAGAAACGCCCTGCCATATGGGAGCCTCAATTAATGAAGAAAACACAAAATAAAGACGAGTTTGTATAGTTTAACAGACAATTATTTTATTGACATAAAATACAAGTTATTGGCACAAAGTTAAAATAACAAGCCCGGATGAACCAAGGTGGACCCATTTCGGTCACCACACTATCTACACTCATAGAAAAAAGTCGTCATTTTACTCCATTTCTGGAGTTATGCATTGTCCTGTGGCCAACTCCATAATCAGAGTAATGGTACTCCAAAACGAGAGTTTTGTATGAAAAACTCCATTTTTGAGGTATAACAATACTTTGAAATGGAATGTCAAAACTCTGAAATTAAAGTATTATTACTCTTTTAAATGTGAGAGTTGGACATGAGACAAAATGGAGTAAAACGAAGACATTTTTTCTATAACTGTAAGATGAGATAATAAACTATATGTCTGCAAAAATGAAGAAATTTTTGTTCTTAAGATTTATCTAGTATATAATATATTAAAAATTATTTTTCTTGTTTTTACATGTAAATTGTATTGTTCCTCCAAATGTCGATTTTTTTGTTCTTTACGATTTAATTAATTGCTTCTTCTCGTTGCAGAAGTATTTTTTACACCGTCGTTGAACGCATAAACAAGTAACAAAAAAAAACCTTGAAGGTTCAAAACAAGATCTGATACAAAAGGCATTAAATAATTAATTTCACGTAGGCTACGTGAAATCAATAGGCAAATAAATGAAAATCCGGAAATGATCAAAATATTCATTCCAATTTGCAAACTAAAAAAATAAAAATAAAAAAATAAAATTTAAAAGATTCAAAAGATTACTAAATTCTTTCACGTATAGTGAATGCAAGAAGTTAAAAACAACAACAAATTATTTTCACTCTCAATTTAGTATATTTTACTTAATAATAAATAAGTAACGAATGTTGAGGGAGATCAAATTAAATGCCCTTTTTTTTAACCATTCTTTCACTTTTTAAATAACTGAAAAACCCCCTACTATGGTTTTTCCTTCCAACAATAACTTTTTTACCTCTGTTTTATTAAAACGCCCCTTTACTAGCCCTGTGCGATATTTCATAACAGCATCGATATATCGTATTTCCGATATATCGCTGTTGCGATATTGCGATATGACGATATTCCGCAATATCGCCATATTGCGGAATATCGCCAATTAAAAATTATAGCTGGATATTGCTATTGGCAAAAACTTATTATTAGTATTATTTTCCACTTGGTTTCATTTTCAAATGAAAATTATTTGAAAATGAAACCAAGTGCAGTTAAATCATATTTTAGACCGAAAATGCATCTATCAAATATCGCACAATTGTCATATATTGCAATATCGTTTCAAACGATATTGCGATATTACAAACGATATTGCGGTATTGCGATATATCCTATCGATATCGCTTTTCAAGCAATATCGTCGTCTTTACTACTTCTCCTCTAAAACTACTTTTTCTTACCCCTATATTCTCGAATTTAATACCTACATATACTAAAAAATTATGTTCCCAAAATTGCAAATTAGGTTGAGTTACAAACAGGAAAAGTTTATTTTTGCTGAGCGAGCAAAGCGAGCGAAGCTTTAATATGCCCGCTGCATACGCCTGTCCAAAAGACTCCCTACGATTTCTGACTAATGGCTGTTTCTCATCGAATATATATCCGATTGAGTTGAAATTTGGTACATTGCTCAGAAACAACATAATCTTGGTACCCTGTAAAATTCAGCAAGTTTGGCCAAGTAGTTTTTACAATATAACAGTTTTAAGAAAATTTACCGATGACGCCATCGTGTGACGAAAAATTGAAACGTCACGCCATGTGCGCGTAAAGTAAACGCGTAGATAAACGTCCAAAAACACATTGTGATCAACATTGATGCTCACTCAGCCCACTCAAGCTCGCTCAGCTAACTTCAAGGGACAGGGGTCGGCTTGTATTACTAGCTAGTTTTATTAAATTCTATGGTACCTAGTCGTAATTATAAAAAATATTTAGGGGAGAGAAGTAGGAGTCTTTCAGTTTTTTAAAGAAGAGTTGCACTATCAGTCAATAAACGGGTTCCATTGTGAGCAATTTTTTGGAGTTTTTAAAAATACATATATTTTGTGTCCGTGTCACTATACCCAAGCGCACAACAAACGGCCCGCGTCATGTCCCCTAGTGGACTGGGCTGACATGACCACTTCCGGTCAAACCGGAACCCACGAAACAAGAAAATGTCTAAACAACATTTTTTACAAACATTCGAAATCTTGATTCAATATAAGAATGTCATTTTTTATCAACTTGTTTTCAACATTCAAACATAACAAGATATTGATTTAACATTAAACGAATATTGCATATCAACAACCAATAATTCCACTGTTTGATTGTTGTATCAAAATATTGATACAATATCCAATGAATGTTCATTACATGTTGTATCAATATTTTGATAACAGTGGAATGAATGTTCATTAGATGTTGTATCAACATTCTGCTAGAACAATCAAACAGTGGAAATATCGGTTGTTGATGCGCAACATCCGTTTAATGTAAATTCAATGTTTAATGTTATGTTTGAATGTTGAAAAAATGTTAATAAAAAAGACATTCTTATATTGAATCAACATTTCGAATGTTTGTAAAAAATATTTTCTGAATGTTTTTTTGACTTGGTCTTGTTTCGTGGGAAATAAGGGAAGGCAGGTTGAGACAGAGAGAATCCAGGAACAGCCAGTTGTTAGTGAGCCAGCAACCAGTGCAGACGTGCAGTGGTCAAGCTCTCACAGCTCCCTGGTATTCTCTATGAAGTTCGAGTTCCCAGATCTCTGGGTCCCGCCTCCATGAGCGAGTGCAGTGGCTGCAAGTCCATAGATTGGGTTGCAGCATGGTTAAGTTAGGTCGACCGCACGGACCTTGGTTTAACCGCCATGGTCCGTGGGTCGGGTTTGATTAGCACATACCGGTGGTACAGACATATAAGTAGCAGGTGGAGGCTGACGCTAACCTCTAGACAACTGTAATAAAGACCAAACACCCAAATACAGCGTTGTCTCTGCTACTTACATGACGAAGGCGTCCAGCGCAGCCCACTTATTCCCCCAAGTAAGGGCTGTGCAAACCGGCCCAGTCACAATTTCAAAAACTTACCTTGATTTGTTGGGTCGAGAAAAATTCATGTTTCTAATTGATCTTCTTGCTTTACGAACATTTATTACAGTCAATATGCAAAATAATACATTGACCAAATTCAAGACAGTTATACCACCCAAACCAAAAACTTGGAAAAGCCAATCATTCTCCATGCCAGCAGGATCAACAATCACTGAATTCACTGAAGACATCAATATTTTTGGAACAATGATGAATATTATAAGCAAAGCAGGCAAACAAAAAGCATACAGACACCGATAAGCAAATCCTTTAGTGGTATGTTCGATTTGTTTCATTTCATTCTTAGGACGAAATTGATTCCACATGTCAAAAGTTATAACATTCAGCCAAGTTAGAGTTGCCAATAATGATCCAGCAACTAATGCAAAAAAAATTATTTCCCATTCAACTGCGGTGTTAATTGAAAACTTTGTTATGTACACAATGTCTGTAATATACGTTACGCTCAAACAAACCATATGACATAACATTGGCTTAATGTCGTAACTGACTTTGGTTCGACGAGATGATGTTAAATGTAAAATAAATGCCGCCATCAAACACAGATTTGAAAATGAACAAATGCACAAGGTTACCACATCAAAAATGTAATATTCTGGATATAAACTCGGTGGTATGCAAAGAACGACATTGTGATCCACAGATGACTTATTGTAATTTCCAGGTTCGTACACTTGACCATTTAAACTGTAAGTCAAACTTCTAGTGGTGGCATTGTAGAATAATTCATCAGATGACAATGTCCATCTCCAGCAACTTAAAAATGACTCAATAAATGGAACGCAAATTTTCTTGTCATTTACCTCGTCGAAATAATCATCAGTAGTAGAATTGCGATATTCTATCGATCCGTTTGGATAAAAAATACAGTCATCAGAATATATTGTCGAATTCATTCTTAATTGTTTATAAATTTGTAAATTTTGGAAAATAGCAAGCAATGTACTGTTTACTTGATACTGTCCGATTGCAAACTATTATTAAAAGATACTTAATTGTTTACTAAATAAGCTGTTTTGCAATAATTACAGGATGTAAAATTATTTTAATTGAGTAGCATGATTTCCTTTTAAATGACCCGTTTAAAAAAATTATTTACCAATCATAAGAAAGTGGTGAGCTGGCGGCACTTAACTTTGGAAAAAACATGTACTTTCGAATGTGTTATGCTTAGTTCACACTGGACATAACGTAATGTAACGTAACGTAACTTAAGGGTTTGGTTCACACTGCTTGTGTTAAGTAAATGTAAACCAACCAATCAAAATAAATTGGATTTAGATCCAAAACCAGATTAAATTTCAGTTTCACAATGGTTACTTTAGAAATGAATGATGAGGAAGAATTATTAGATGATTTGCTACTGTTAGCAGCAATAATAATTTTAAACAGTAGAAACTGTCAAAAAACATTTATTTCAGGCTTAAAAAATACAACAATCACATCTACGTGCTCACTCGCGAGGGTCACTCACGGTCACTCGCGAAGCTCACTACTTTAGACATCTTTACTTCGTATCTTAAGTAAAGATGTCTAAAGTAGGAGGTTTTAGATGAATATGACAACAAATACATCATATCCTGCCACTTTAAGTCAACTACACACTTAAGAATTTTATTCAGGCAATATTGAACGCAACTTAAGTGAGATTAATTACCTTAAGCGAGTCATTTGCCATAACTATGACGTCCAAAACGTCACATGTAATGAGTTTAAGTCAACTTACGGTAGCAGTTAAGTCAACTAAGTTAATTTCTCTAAATCAAATTGAACGCACCTAGTTTAAAATTTGTGTATAATTTTGAAGTTTGATTTAATAGATAAGATTTCTTATTTACTTTGCACAAAATTTGTTATTTGACACCTGAAAACATTTAAATAAATTGAAAATTTATAAAACTCATCATCAAATCAAATTTTGTTTTTATTACAGCTTTATTTTTTTTTTAAATACGTTAAATTTGGAAAAAAAAATAAAAATGAGTCTATATTAATATATAGGTACATAATAAATTAAAACTAATAAGTAAGAAGTTTTTAATTTTTTAATCTAATTTTTTTTGTTGTAACTTTACACAATATGAGGAACTAATAAATAAAAGTTAGGTAAATTAATTATTTTAAAACACATAAATAAGAAATAAAAAAAAACCTTGAAGTTTCATAGCAAAATCTGTTACCAAAGGCAATAAATAATTAATTTCACGTAGACCACGTGAAATCAATCCGAAAATAAATGAAAATCCCGATATAATCAAAATGTTCATTTCAATTGGCAAACTAGAAAATAAATTAAATTAGACTTGTCCAAAACATAAAATAATTATTCCATGTACGGTATATAGTGAATGCAATAAGTATCATAACTAAAAACAACAAATTCTTCTCAATCGCGACTAAATAGATTTTGCTCATATTACATTACAAAAACACATGAGATTCGAAATGTTACAAATGTTAGATACTGTAAGATTGTAAGTGCGAAGAATTTGCTGTGGCTTTAAATTAAATTAAATGCATCAAATTAAAAAAAAACTTACATTGATTTGTTGATTCGTGAACTATTTATATTTCCAATTGATCTTCTTGCTTTACGAATATTTATCACAGTCAACACAATAAATAATAAATTGACTAAATTCAAGACAGCATAACCACCCAAACCAAAAACTTGAATAAGCCAATCATTTCTCATGGCAGAGGGATCAGCAAACACCGAATCCACTGAAGTCATCAATATCCTCGGAACAATTATCAATATTATAAGCAAAGTAGGCACAGAAAAAGCGTACAAACACCGATAAGCAAATCCCTTAGTGGTATGTTCAATTTGAATCATTTCACATTTTGGACGAAATTGATTCCACATGTCGAAAGTTGTAACATTCAGCCAAGTTATAGTTGACATTAGAGAACCAATGTCTATCGAGAAAAAAATAATTTGCCATTCAGCTGTGGTGTTAATTGTAAACATTGTAATATACACTATATCCGATGTATTTGTCATGATCAAACAAACCATGTGACATAACATGGGTTTAACGTCGTGACTGACTTTGGCTCGACGAGATGATGTTAAATGTAAAACAAATGCCGCCATCAAACACAGATTTGAGAATAAACAAATGCACACGGTTATCACATCAAAAAAGTAATATTCTGGATATAAACTCGGTGGTATGCAAAGAATAACACTGCGATCCACAGATGACTTATTGTAATTTCCAGGTTCGTACACTTGACCATTTAAATTGTAAGTCAAACTACTAGTGGTGGCATTGTAAAATAATTCATCAGATGAAAAAGTCCATCTCCAGCAACTCAAAAATGATGTGAGAAACGGAACGCTAGTTTTCTTTTTATTTACCTCATTTAAATAATCATCATCAGTAGAATTGCGATATTCCATCGATATATTCGGGTAAAAAATACATTCCTTCGACATATTGTCTCGTTCCTACTTCTAAGGAACTTAGACATAATAAATCGTTTTGCAATGCGTTACAGAATGTACAATAAAAAGTTAATTGAGCAGTAAGTTTTCTTTTACAATGAAACACTTAAAAAAAATTATATACCATAATAGATCATTAAAAGCCTTGAAAGGAGAATGTTGTATTATTACATAATTACAGTAACATCATTGTCCATGGCAACATCACGAGACATATAAGGAATGTGTTCATATTCTTGAAGGAGATGAATTAAATCATTAGAGGGTTTGCGCGGATCACAAAAACGTAAAAATGTACTCATACATTTACATTGATACATGATGATTGCTTGCACAAACACAAACATTATCTTAACTTAACAACATGGTGTCAATCAATCTGATGCTGGTGTCACTCGGACCTGATTCAAATACCCGTTGCAGTCAACGGTGCTGGTGTGTTGGTGGTGGTTCGTTATTTTCACGTCCTCAGCCTCTAATACCATGTCGTTGTCCCGTCATTTTTGCCCTGTCATTCTTGCAAATGGTGGCTTGCAAAAGAACGGAAGCAGGCCGATTGCTTTGTTATGCGCATGCGCATAACAAAGCAGCACTCGGTTTCCGCAAGCCGCCATTTGCAAAAATGACGGGGCAACGACACGGTCACGGTATAAAAGTTCTTTTACCACCGTGGACACGATAGAGGCCGAGGACTTGTAAATAACAAACCATCACTACCACGCGTTGACTGCAACAGGTATTTGAATCAGGTTCCAGTGACACCAGAAGGGGACAAAATAATTGAAAAACAGAATAGTGATGTATACAAATACAATACATAACTATTCTGTCTCTCACTTATTTTGTCCCTTTCATTTGAAACTTTGTTTATCGCTATTGATGGTTGAAAAGGATTGCTTTTTTAATTCACATTTGTAGGGAACAATTTCTAGGAAAGCATCTGTTTTCCATTTCCAAACCATTATGTTTGCGCTCCGCTTTTGGAGCACGTCAAATCTTATTATAGTATAAACCCTTCTGGAGCACATGGTATTCATCATGATTTCTCAAATTTTTTGTTAAGTTTAAAATAATACAACATGCAAAAGTATAGTATGCTCTTTTCAAGGCTAGTTTTGCTGCTTTTAGTTATCTATTATATATATATTTTTTTGTCATTATAAAAGAAAACTTACTGCTCAATTAAGTTTTTATTGTACATTCTGTAATGCATTGCAAAACGACTTATTCTAAGTTCCTGAGAAGTAGGAACGAGTCAATATGTCAATATATTCGGAGGAATGTATTTTTTACCCGAATGGATCGATGGAATATCGCAATTCTACTGATGATGATTATTTAGATGAGGTAAATGAAAAGAAAACTAGCGTTCCGTTCCTCATATCATTTTTGAGTTGCTGCCGGAGATGGAGATTTTCATCTGATGAATTATTTTACAATGCCACCACTAGAAGTTTGACGAACCTGGAAATTGTAATAAGTCATCTGTGGATCACAGTGTTGTTCTTTGCATACCATCCCGAGTTTCTATCCAGAATATTACTTTTTTGATGTGATAACCGTGTGCATTAGTTGATTTTCAAATCTGTGTTTGATGGCAGCATTTGTTTTACATTTAACATCAATTCGTCGAGCCCAAGTTAGTCAGACGTTTGGCCCGTATGTTATGTCACATGGTTTGTTTGATCATGACAAATACATCAGATATAGTGTATATTACAATGTTTACAATTAACACCACAGCTGAATGGAAAATTATTTTTTTCTCGATAGATATTGGTTCTCTAATGTCAACTATAACTTGGCTGAATGTTATAACTTTTGACATGTGGAATCAATTTCGTCCTAAGAAGCGTACAAACACCGATAAGCAAATCCTTTAGTCGTAAAGTTCAATTTGTATCATTTCATTAGTACGCTTTTTCTTTGCCTACTTTGCTTTTAATATTGATAATTGTTCCAAGGATATTGATGACTTCAGTGGATTCGGTGTTTGCTGATCCCTCTGCCATGAGAAATGATTGGCTTATTCAAGTTTTTGGTTTGGTTGGTTATGCTGTCTTGAATTTTGTCAATTTATTATTTATCATGTTGACTGTGATAAATATATTTGTAAAGCAAAAATATAATATACCGTATATACTCGCGTATATGTCGAGGATTTTTGGACCAAATCTAGGCCTATTTTTCAAAATTTGACTTATATACGGGTCAAAGAAACAAAATTTTTTTTTATAGAATTTTACAAATTACGACCGTTCAACTTGCAGGCCACCCCATAGGCTACCTATACGGTGGCCTGAACGTTGAACGGACGTGATTTGTGAACATCGTATATGCTTGCGTATAAAGTCGAGGATTTTTGGACCAAATCCTGGTATTTTTCTTCCAATTCGACTTATACGCGGGTCAATGGTTTTTTCGACTTATACGTGAGTATATACGGTATATAAATATAAATAGTTCTCGAACCAAAAAATCAATGTAAGTTTTTTGTAAAAAATTAATTTGATTTTTGAATTTGATGCATTTAATTTAATTGAAAGCCACAGCAAATTTCTCACAATTACAATCTTACAGTATCTAACATTTGTAGGCAGAAAAGTGGTGAAAATGCCATTTTTTCAAAAATTTACCCTAATCTAAATATTTATCTATATCATTACAAAACTTTAGGAGGTGATTCAACTTGTAATAGTACATAACCTCCTGAAGTTTTGTAAGGATTGTATAAAAATTTAGATTACGGTGAATTTTTGAAAAAAAAAGGCATTTTCATCTCCTCAGTAAACTTTACACAAAACTTTTTTTAAAAAAATAGCATTAGGAAACTATTAGGAAATGTTCCCCAAACATGTCTGCATCTTTTAATTTAAAAGTAAATTTTCTACATCTAGTGGTTCTTGAGTTATTTGAAATTAAAAAAGAAATGTGAAAACGACCACATACAAAGTCTAGTTTGATGAAGAATTTGCAAGAATTATGCACTAAAATTACATGGGATGATTGTCAGCATGTTCTAGCATCAATGCCAGATAGAATTGAGGCTGTAATAATGGCAAAGGGAGACACCACTAAATATTATTTGCATTTGAACATATATGGCGCGAGCAGCGCAATGGGCGAACATTTTTGTCACCAAAACAAGCTTTTGATTTTTTTGGAACTTTTATTTACCGATCAATTTGGCTGTTTTTTGTTGCAAACCTAGGCGACAATAACCTAGCCAACAATAACCTCGCTTGACAAAAACCTCGCTCAACTTAAACCTAGACTAAACCTAGACTAAACCTAGACTTCAAAAACCTCGACTTAAAAACCTAGCTCGAGATAACCTCGCCAGGTTAAAAAATTTAAAAAATAAAAAAATATTTCAAATTTACATTTACAAATTGTAAATGAAATTAAAAAATTTAAAGAAATAATTTCAAATTTACTAATTTACAAATTGTAAATAAAATTATTTGCACCAATGCAACTATTTAAATATTATTTTATTATTATTGACAATTATTTTACTTGAAATTCTAAGTTATGTGCTATTTTTTGAAGGTAATCATTATACAACATTTCACCTTAACTTCCTACAATATTTTTAATACGTGTCGCAGTATCACTAAAAATAATATTAATAAATATTGGTTAGTTGCATTGGCGAAAATAATTGTATCTTGTAAATTTGTAACTTTGTAAATTACAACACTTTTGGTATTCTTTAATGCATACCACTATTTTATAGTGGCTTAAAATGTCAACTGAAAGGAGACAACTACAAGAATCCGGACATGGATTTTGGATTAAGAACTATAGTCAAGGAACTTGACCCTAGATTATTTAAGTTTGCAACTGCGCATGCGCAGACTGAAACTTAATAACATGTTCAATGCTTAAAGCAGATTAAACTGATTCTCTATAATCAGATTTAATTATGCTTTTATAATCACTTTGGAATTGAACGCATCTATTGAAGCGCAGCAAAAGCATTCTGGATTGGATGTTTCATGTCGGTGGCAAATGCCTAGACTACACTGCAAACTCCTAGCAAGAAATATAGTGTTGTAATACAGTGTGTGGACACTATTACTTGCTAGGAGTTTGCAGTGTATATAGTCTAGGGAAATACTCGCAAGACTTGTTTTGCCACACATGATTTGTTTTATATATTTTTTTAAGCGGTGAATTTAAGAGGAAAAAATAACTAGACAATTAAGTTTATAATTTATTTACATCCTGTAATTTGTTGCAAAACAGCCCATGTATTTCTAAAAAAAGTACTTAAGAAGCATGAACGCGACAATATATTCGGAGGAATGTGTTTTTTATGCTAATGGTTCGATAGAATATCGCAATTCTACTATTATTGATGGTTATTTCAATGAGGTAAATTACAAGAAAATTTGCATTCCATTTACAAAGTCATTTTTAAGTTGTCGGAGATGGACATTTTCATTTGATGAATTATTTTACAATGCCAGCACTAGAAGTTTGACTTACAATTTAAGTGGTCAAGTGTACGAACCTGGAAATTACAATAAGTCATCTGTGGATCACAGATGTTGTTCTTTGCATACCACCGAGTTTGTATCCTGAATATTACTTTACTGATATGATAACAGTGTGCACTTGTTCATTTTCAAATCTCTGTTTCATGGCGGCATTTATTTTATATTTTACATCATCTCGTCGAGCCAAAGTTAATCATGACGTTAAGCCCATGTTATGTCACATGATTTGTTTGGGCATGGCAAATATATTTGATGTTGTGTTTATTACGGTGTTTTCAATTAACACCGCAGCTGAATGGCAAATACTTCTCGACGCATTATTTACTGTATCTTTAATGTCAACTATAACTTGGCTGAATGTTATAACTTTTGACATGTGGAATCAATTGCGTCCAAAGAACGAAATGATACAAATTGAACATACCATTAAAGGATTTGTATGCCGGTGTTTCTACGCTTTTTCCGTGCCAATATTGCTTGCAACAGTTCAAATTGTTCCGAGAATATTGATGTCATCAGTGAATTCAGTGTTTTTGGCTGATGGCATGAATAATGATTGGCTAGTTCAAGTTTTTGGTTTGGGTGGTTACGCTGTCGTTAATTGTGTCAATTTATTATTTTGCACATTGATTATAATAAATGTCCGTAACGCAAGAAAATCAATTGGAAATATAAATTCTTCTCGAACCAATAAATCAAGGCAAGTTTTTTATTTATTTATTTATTTATTTATTTATTTATTTATTTAATTATTAATATTTTAATTGTTTTTTTTTTAAATTAAAAAGACACAACGTATCTCTTTTTGTTAAATCGAATAAGAAAATGTTGTGGTTGTTAATTACTTCTGGCCAATTAACTATAGTGAATTTATTATTCATTTTATTTTTTAGTTTCCTAATTGGAATGAAGATTTTGATTATATCTGGATTTTCATTTATTTGTGGATTTGCTTCACGAGCACTACGTGAAATTAACTATTTAGCGCCTTTGTTGACAGATTTTGTAATGTACCTTCAAGGCTTCTTTTTGTTAATTGTTTATGCCTGCAACGACGGTGCAAAAAATATTTATGCAAAGTGTGATCGCAGAGAAAGTAAATCATCAGTTAGAAAATTAAGCACGAATATCTGAATAAATATTTAAATTACACACACTGTAACAGAATTATCTGGTCATTATTAAAAGAAACAAGGAAAACCATGACTGGGATTCGAACCACATGTTATAAATTATAACAGCTAGAATTAAAGAAAAAATTGTTCTTCTTTGTCTGTCTACTAAACCAAAACTATTTGGTCGCTTTGTCGATGATATGGTCTATATTGGTCCAAAATCTGGGGTCAAGAGTTTGCTGATATCTGGAACGAGAGTGAAGCCTAAAAATCGCAGTAGAAAGATCTGGATATCATGTCAAATACCTTGATACCATGGCTAAAATTGAGAAAAATGATTCTGGAAAATATTTTATTACTAACAACTTGGCTCTCAAATCAATTTGGTGCAGGTAGAGTTGTTCATTGGAAGTCTGCCCAGCACTATAATCTGAAGAAAGGTATTTTTTGGGGTGGGATTGACAGAATTAAGGCAGCAAACAGCAGCCTACTACACTTAGATGAAGGTATAAACGAATGGAGCTCGTGGTTTTTGAATAGGGGTTACTCCTCTTTTATTATCAAAAGATGGGGGAATGAGTGGATCGAGAGATAGATAGATAGAATTGAGTTTATAGACGCAAGCGGCGACTTAGGCCATACACGTCTTTTAATCTGACACACTTAAACTGACATACTAAATCTGACCAATATAAATCTGACACAGACAAACACATTTGACCATTGATAAACATTACATTCCTACATTCCATTGCAGAATGGAATGCAGCATTACATTATCAAAAAAATGATCAAAAACAGAGACAAAAGCCACAGAAGAGAAAGCGGAGCAAGAAAAAGTAGATAGATAACCAGAGGACCCATTAGCACCACTGCAGCGGAAAAACAAAGTGCTGCAATGGAGTACCCAGAGGAGGCCACAAGGAGGCTGGGCTTGGAAGTTTTCTCCCCCTTGGATCGAGAGAAGAAAAAAACCCTATTCCTAAACAAAATGACATTTAACACTTAGTTAGCATTCCCAATAACGTTAACTCAACTGATTTTACTAGATTATTCCGAAATGAAAGCAAAATTGCGACCCATTGTAGAAATTTATTAATTAGTACTCTTAAATTAAAAAATAATATTATTAACGAGCCAGGCTGTGGGGTATACCAGATTCCATGCAGTGAATGTAAAAAGGTTTACATTGATCAAACTGGTAGAGCCCTAGAAATAAGAATTAAAGAACACAAAAAAGCAATTGAGGGGAAAAATAGCAATAATGCCATGTACAGCATTTCTTCAAAACAAAACATACCATGGAGTGGGACAATGCCTCTATGGTTGTTGGAATAGTCTGATACTCTAATACGTGAAATATTAGAGGCATTTTCTATTGCTATTAGTGCTAATAATGGGACCTATATGAACGGTAATGTGGGTTTGAGGGGTGCTGAATGGATGGTGGAGGCACTGAAAGGTCAAATTGATGAAATTCCCACCCAGGTCCTCCCTACCCAGGTAACACCAAATGTTGCTGCAACGTTGCAATTTTGCTGCAGTGTTCCAAATGATACTTCTTCTAACATTGCTGCACTGTTGGCCAACATTGCTGCACTGTTGGCCAACATTGCTGCACTGTTGGCAACATTGCTGCACTGTTGGCAACATTGCTGCACTGTTGACAACATTGCTGCACTGTTGGTAACATTGCTGCACTGTTGGTAACATTGCTGCACTGTTGGCAACAGTGCAGCAATGTTAGAAGAAGTATCATTTGGAATATTGCATGCAACATTGGTGTTACCTGGATAGGAGATCAAAAAGAATTATTCCTAGAGTTCAAAAAACGTCCAAGTGACGTTTTGGATGTGTTATGTCTGTTTTACATACTTATTTTTTAATATATTAAGGAGATTTTGTTTATGAATAAAATATAGCTGATGATATTGCAGTCAAATGCAACGAAAGGCCTACTATTATTTTATGACGTGTCTGTATAATTGTCTTTTTTTTGAATTCACTTTTCAAATCTTTACTATTTTAATGTAATGGCACGTATTTAATTGTTGAAGTTTTTAACTAATTATTCTAATTTTTAAGTGTAAATAGTTGTTCAAATAATTATTTATTGCTCAAAGCCCCTTATTCATAATTGTTATTGATTATTAAAAACAGCTCTGATGCGTGAAAAGTGAATAACTGTAATTATTTAATGTTTTACTAATCATTCGCCATAATTTCGATGTAAGCGAATGATTATTACAGAGTTTGCGGCAGGTACTTTTCCCTTATAATTATAATTTTTTGTGGTTATAAATAGTGTTACACAAGAAAAAATGTCCAGTTTTTAGTACTCGCTTTTCTAAACTGTGCACTAAAAATTGGACTTTTTTTTTTGTGTAACACTATTTATAACAACAAAAAAGTTATACTTATAAGGGAAAAGTACCTGCCGCAAACTCTATAATATCTATTTTAGTTGAATTTATCACTAATTGAGACGTTTTTATAGATGATAGGTTTTGTTTGATTGATGCATCGAGAGTTTCTGTAAAAATTGCGACATTAAATCGAGCTGTCAAGGATTTTTTCTTTTTGGGCATTAATTTTGTGTGTGTGTGTGTTTTATTTTTCATTTTTTTTTACAATAACAGCATATAAGCATCAAGTACCCGGCCGCAATGAATGCTCCCACGGCAACCCGTTCACGGCAGTCACGTACGCCGTCGTGTTGTGAGGCACAATCTGGGGACGGCGAACACAATTTGGTTTTCATCGGCACCATCGCACAACATCAAGCCGTATCTATCACGTCGATAACGGCATCCTCTCGACACGAGTTTCGTGATTCTCCAGACCACTTTAAGCTAATATGCAGCCTTCCACTGCGCGATTAGGCCGATAAGCTGGTCAAAACGTCGACATCCCAGACCTCCTGATCGCCAGCTATTTGCTGTATCTACTGTGTATATCGGTTTGTAATACAAACTTTGTATAGTACTGCATAGAAAACACTGACTAAAAACCTTTAGTTTCCCTAACCAGAGAACACAAGGATTTTCTCAGATGTTTGCACGCAATTCTCAATTTACATTCAAGCTGAAGTTATGCTAGGTTCCCACTTGCAGAAAATCAGACAGAAAATTTTGGTGCAGAAAAGTATGTTTTACTGTCGTTGGATCCCACCTGTGGACTGAAAAGTGGGCAAAAAAGTGCAGAAAAGTAGTGCTGCTTTCTACACTCAAAAATAGCACTATTACGTCTTGGATGTCCAACATTGCACTAAACTGGCATTTTTACAGGACAGCAGACAAATTTGCTCACTTTTGATAAGTTAATTACCATCCAATGATTCTTCAGCTCCTTTAAGAATATGAACACATTCCTTATGTGTCGTGTGGCTGTTGCCATGGATGATGGTGGTACTATAATATAAAGTAATAAACTAATAATACAATATGTAAAAGTATATGCTCTTTTCAAGGCTGGTTTGGCCACTTTTAATGATGTATTATTTAAGTGTCATTTTAAAAAACAACTTACTACTTAATTTATTTTACATCCTGCAATGTATTGCAAAACGACTTATTTCTAAGTTCCTGAGAAGTAGGAACGAGATAATATGTCAATATATTCGGAGGAATGTATTTTTTACTTAAATGGATCGATGGAATATTGGAATTCTACTACTGATGATTATTTCGAAGAGGTAAATGACAAGAAAATTTGTATTTCATTTTTTGAGTCATTTTTAAGTTGCTGGAGATGGACATTATTTTCATCTGATGAATTATTCTACAATGCCACCACTAGAAGTTTGACTTACAGTTTAAATGGTCAAGTGTACGAACCTGGAAATTACAATAACTCATCTGTCGATCACAATGTCGTTCTTTGCATACCACCGAGTTTATATCCAGAATATTACATTTTTGATGTGGTAACCTTGTGCATTTGTTCATTTTCAAATCTGTGTTTGATGGCGGCATTTATTTTACATTTAACATCAACGTATATTACAGAAATTGTGTATCTAACAATGTTTTCAATTAACACTGCAGCTAGATGGGAAATACTTTTTTTTGCATTAGATGCTGGATTATTAATGTCAACTCTAACTTGGCTGAATGTTATAACTTTTGACATGTGGAATCAATTTCATCCAAAGAATGTAATGAAACAAATTGAACATACCACTAAAGGATTTGCTTATCGGTGTCTGTACGTTTTTTTGTGGCCTACTTTGTTTATAATTGTTCCAAGAACATCTTCAGTAAATTCAGTGATTGTTGATCCCGCTGGCATGGGACATGATTGGCTTATTCAAGTTTTTGGTTTGGGTGGTGGCGCTGTCTTTAACTGCATCAATTTATTATTTTGCACATTGTGTGGCGACCAAACATGGTTTTTTCAGGAGAATCCTGAGATTCAAAAAAAGTTGGTGATTATTCTTGAAAATAAAATAAACCCGAATAAAAGTATGTTCATTTGAATTAAATAATAATTGCGTTTTATTTATTTTCTCTCCTTTTGAGCTAGTTAATTAGTAAGCAATTAGCAAGCCATCTGCACGCTTTGCAGTGGCCGGCTACGCCTCTTTGGGGGGTTGCCATGGATACGCTACCAGATTTCGGCTGGTCCTCATCTGCCTGCCGCCAAGATGATGAGGCCTGGATCCTTTGTGAGAAGAGTTTGCTTGCACTGCGCAGGGTCCTGCGCAGGTTTTTTGGCAGTCTATAAAAGGGTCCGCTCCACTGAGCGCGGCAGTCTAATATTATCATCAAAACAAACCACACGTTTCATCCTCTCTATACAGTAGTTTGGCTGATAGTGGACCGTTTTGAGACATTAGATCATCTTTGCTATCACTTGTACATTACAAGTGCCAGCACTTCATGCAATTGTGTTCGCACACACTTTCAACCAAACAGTCATTTGGCGACTGTTTTTAGGGATTCTCCCTCCTCACCCATAACCCCATCACGTTTCGACGCGGGGTTGTGAACGCAGGAGACTTCTGTTGAATCTGGTTAACCCCTAGACAACCAGCCACTTTCGAATTTAAGTCTCTGTGTGAGCATTTCAATCGCGCCAACCCGAACCCGACGCCGATTAGGTTTTATTTATCAAAGATCCATAAATGAGCGCGACAATTGACTGTGATAAATGTTCGTAAAGCAAGAAGAGCAATTGGAAATATGAATGGTTCTCGAATCAACAAATCAATGTAAGTTTTTGAACTAGTATACAGTATGTAGTTGTATTATACTAGTATTTACTTTAATTAAAAACTAACAGTAATTTTCTCACAATTACTCATCTTTGAATACAACATACTAGTACATCAAAAAACATATTTATTATGTTTGTAGTGGAATGAGCAAAATCTATTCAATTGTGAATCAGAATAATTTGTTGTTGTTTTTAATTATTTTTTTCACTATACGTACGTGAGTAATTTTTTGAATATTTTAAATTCATTTTTATTATTTTACTTTTATTTTACTAGTTTGCGAATTGGAATGACTATTTTGATTATTTCTGGATTTTTATTTATATGCGGATTGATTTCACGTGGTCTATGTAAAATTAATTATTTATTGTGTTCGATAACAGAATTTTTTATGAATTGTCAAGGTTTTTTTTTGTTTCTTGTTTATGTGTTCAACGACGGTGCAAAAGGTACTTGTGCAAAGAGAAGGAGCAATTAAATCGTATAAATCAAAAATTGACACTTACAAAATTGTAATATTATGAAGTTATTGTATAAGATCGTCAAATTGGTGGTATGAGCAAATTATTATATAAACTAGGCGGGTTTGAAAGTCTTTTAAACGTGTGTAATCACATTTACACTCGTTTAAATGTCAATTTGCACCTTGTTTACACAAATTAATTCGTGTAAATGTCGTCTAACTGAATAAAACGGAAACAGCCCGCGTTGCACGTGCAACGGAAATTGGCGTGCAAACAGTTCTATTTGCCGCCATTTTGAATTTTTGCTTCAAATGTAAGTAGTAACAACGTGCATTAACTTTGAGGTTTGTTATCTATTTAATGTTCCTTTTGTTGTAAAAGGAAAGCAGGCAAGAATGATGTGGTTGGTAAGAAACATCTGCTTCATTGCTCATGTATACAGCTTGTTTATTTATTACTGCAGCCATGTTTGTGTGAATTGTGTGTAAATTCCAGTGTAATTTCCAATCCGTAAATGCATAAGCAACTTTTTACACACCTTATATTAACTTCACTTCTGTGTATGTATGTATGTATGTATGTATGTATGTGTGCACAAGGAGGAAATGTGCGAAGTCCTATCCCAGCAATCTGATTGGCTAATAAATGTGCGAAGCTCTATCTCAGCAATCTGATTGGCTGATGAATGTGTGTGTATGTGAATGCAAAATTATTGAAATTGCAAATGGCGCCCAAATTGTGTTTTTACCAAAATTCCACTTCAAAAAATAAAGTTGCATTATATGCCATGTTATTTACATAGAAAGAAAGCCCTTTTCCAGCTGATTAAAACCGCTATATTTGTGACGATCCGATATTCGGGGAAATTACCAAGCGGTAATAACCTCGAAATACCGTCTAAATCACTAACTACTACACGAGATGTGGAAGTGATAACTCAGTGTGTGAAAATGTACGGAAACTCAGAGAGAAAAATATACACATAACTTATCAAAACATGACAATCTGCATTTATTAACAGAGCACTGACTAACAATTACTTATACAATTCTAAAGCCAGGAATAATATACTATCGAACAGAGTGTAATAATATGAATGTACGGGGTTAATCTGGAGTATGTCTAGGTCTGGATCTATATCTGTCATCCCTGGTTGGTCTGAAGTGGTTCTAACAGGATTTGGAGTGGGAGGTCGATCCGACTAACGGTTGACTTTTGGCTGTATTCGTCACAAGGTTTGGGCTGGCATTGCCGAATGACAATGTGTCCCAGACAGATGATGATCAATACTCGGGCCATCTGACCAGAGTGTCGCTAACAAGACAATACGATAACATAGATACCGTAAACAAGAGTTGAGTGGGGTGTCGCGTGGGTCAAGCAACCCACTTGGCCTTCATCCTTATAGTCCGGCGCTCCGCATCGCGACTAACACGTTAATAGATAATTATCCAACCGAAAGTAGAGTGGTCACGATAACTGGCATGTCCAGATCAATAATCACCACTCTCCGATGTGTCACAACATCATGTCATCATCACTTTTGTATATTCGCGGTACATAGGCCTTCATAACATAAATGCTATGGCTCACTACGGTCTTTACGGTTGTTGCACCTGCCGGTTCGAGAGTCTTAAAAGCGTTCTGAAACCACGTCAACTAGGTAAATCTGAACATAATATCAATATATCTTTAAGGGTTATCTGGAACCAAATAGAGCTCTGCAAGCCCTTTTATAGTGGTCGCTCACTTGGGGGTCAGCCGGTGTCCAATTGAACATCAGTATGACCATCAGAGGCGGGCACTATAAGCTGAACTATGACACGCCGGGAGTTGGGCCAATCGGTACAACTTCCTGTCAGAGTCCAAGTGAACTATGCTTGACCAGGGTCAAGGGTCATCTACACAC
>JH431704.1:81518-168406 GCA_000239455.1 Strigamia maritima | reverse complement strand
TTAAATGCGAAGTTATAGAGTCACTTTTCCGTTATAATTATCTCCTCCCCTCCTTTCGGACAGAGTGAAAGTCCTTTCTTACTAGGTAACTAAATATTGCAACTTTAACTGCACACACTTCACCTGAGCATAAATTAATTCAAATAGTCTTTTCATCACTTTATGATTTTGTGCAAATATGCAAAAAAAAAGTGTACTACTGGACTTTTCATTTTCAGACAAATCATATACTTGCAATTGATTACTTCTAGCTTGGACGAATACTAGTAGTATTCGTCCAAGCTTCTAGTTTATTTCTGTGTTAGCAGTAGTGGCGCCGCCACCAGTGGAGACAACTGGAACTGACGATCTAGCTATTTCTCTCTTTACATAGTGCTAGTCGTTAATTTGCGATAAATTTTGATGGTTATTTTGCTTCAATTCACGTAAGAGTCCAATCGCATAAAACATAATGGGAAAATAGCTGTTGCAAACTCAGTTATACCTTCAGTTGTTATAATTATACCGTAAGTTATTTAAGGGAAAAGAAGCTGCCGCAAACTCGTAAAAAAAAAAAATGAAATAAGATATAAAACTCGATGTCGTCACGTTTCATCCTTGAAAAACAACAGAGCACAAGAAACTGACAATTTTGAGAAATGATAAGAAATTATTTTTCGGAAATGGTAAAATCTTTTAAGCTTCATATAAACAATAGATAATAAAATTATTCAGAATAATAGAAAATGTAAATAATTACATACCCAATGTCACCTTTAAACCAAATCATAAAATTCCTTTTTCTCTTATTATATATTAAACCCGGAGGATAGCGGAGGATCTTGTTTCTGTTAGTTACTAAACATGTGGAATGACGGCTGGAAACACTTACCAGGACTTGTTACGTGAAAGCCAATTTTAAAAAAGTGGAACCGGCCGTTAGCCGCTCTTATCGATGAAAACCTAGCAGGAAAGTGTTGATGCGAAAACCGGTGTTCTACGCACGGTGATTTGTAAGACGTCTAAATTGTACCAAGAATAAATGTTGCGAGCACGCGAAAAATGATGGGAAATCCCTACAGCTGCCTGCGGGATCTAGCTCCACCTTTTTTTAATGAAAACCAAATGTGATGTGTAAATTATGTCAGAATTTTGTGTTTTTAAGCTAAAAAATTATTACATAATTTTTTTGAATAGTCCTGGTATTTAATTTTAATAGCTTTAAAAAAAGCTGTCAATTATCTCTTTAATTGTAATTTGTTTTCTTTTTTATTTATTTATTATTAATATTATTATAAATTTACTAAAAAATATATCGAGGGAAAAATATCAAGATGTAAGAATCATGTAATATTTCCGTTTTTACTTAGTTTTTCTCCGATTAAACGACCTTATTTTGAATCCCTTTCTTCGCAAAATTATAAAAACTTATTATAGCTTAAGGCAAATCTCAACCTTGATTTACAATTCCATCATAATTACACATAATTTTTCTCAAAATTAAAGAATTTTGTTTATTTTGTAGCATATTGATAAATATAATTAACTTTTACACAGAAATATAAATTTCTTGTCCAGTTCAGTCACTTATGTCAATTTTTTAGAAATATATTCATTAAAAAACTCTACAATGCCAAATAAATTCTGCTTTTTTAAAAACTCAAAATAAAGTGTCCTTAGTTGAGGCTAGAAAATTAAAAGAAAATTAATATAATTAAAAAAAATAAAAGATAATTTTACCTTAGCAAAAATGCCCCACAATGCATCAATTTTGTTATCGTTCTGAGTCTAAAAAAGAAAACAACACGATTAAAATGACATGACTAATTAATTTCCATACGTACATCCCCAAGGAACTGAAATGTGTGTCCAATTAATGCAATATGATAAAAGAGACTCAGCTTTTCTTGTTTACGGTCGATTGAAAAATGGTTTAAAGTTTCCAATTGCAAGTAAAACGAGGCACTTGGATGTGTAAAAGCTCGATTACGAAACAAGATATCACAAATAAGCAATAAACGAGAATTGAATGCTTTAATGTGTTTCAAGCTGCGATTTAAAATTTCTGAAGTATCTTTTCCTCCACGTTCAAGCTGCAGTTTTAATGATTTGAAAGCAAATTTATATCTAAAAAAAAAAAAAGTTGTAATACATTTTAAAAAATGTGTCCATGTTCCTCACACTGTTCTCACACCTCTTTAACTCTTTTTTTAACCTTTTAAAATGCCAACAACCTACTCACCTGCAAATGAGTGCACACAAACGGGCAATTGTGAAGGCATTGCTAGATAACAAGCAAATTTCAATAATTGGCTGTGGAGGGAGCTCTATAATTGGTAAGTCATATTTCAAATGAAGGTCAGGTATCTAAGAAAAAGTAAACAAAAAAAAAAAAATTCAATTAAAAAAAGCAATTAAAAAGTGCACTTACTAGTTCATAGAATGACATAATGGCATACAAGACGCTCAAATTTGAAGTTCTTTTCACGAGTTCAATGTGCAATTCACTCATGTTGTATATAAACTCGACTAAAATGTTTAGCGATTTATGTTCAGTTTCCTTATTTTGATTATTGAAAATTCTGAAATAAACTCCAAGTTTTTAAATATGAATAACATTTGTGTAAATTAAAATTAAATAACAAACTTTATGTGCGTCGAATTTCGTTTATTCATTTCCACAAAAGCAAAATTGCGAACCATATTTGTTAGAGTATGAATGATTAGAACTAACTGTTGTTTACACGAAGAATTAAAACAAATTTTTACCAAAGGTTCGAGGAAAGTTTCATATAAGTCTAAAAAAAATTATTTCATTAGAAAAATACAAATATGAAAAAAAATACATATCTACCATTAATCGGGCAAATTGGAATCCACGAAACCAATTCCAAAATTGGAATGGAATTATCGTTGAACTTGTATTTCTTTAAACACCTCTTTAAAAAACTAGAAGAGGCAGGAACTGCCTCTTGGATATGTTCTTGAAAATGTGATAAATCTGACAGTATACGGTCCAATTCACTTCTCTTATCATCTATAAATATTTATTAAAATTCCTTCCACTAAAATAAATAACTTGAACAATAATTACATTGTGCGAGATAAAACTTTAGCCAAGTATCCAGTCTGAGAGGAATGTCTAATTTATATTGAATACACAAATCAAACAGAGTTTGCGGACTTCTGAGCAAAACCAAAGGAAGAGAAGGAAACTCGAATATAAAAGCAAAAAATAATAAAAATTAATAAACACAAATTTAAAAAATACTATTTACTACAAATTTTTTAAAAAAATGGTACTATTTACCACAAATTCATTTCCCGTTTTCAATCGTGCGTAAATTGAATCAGAACCATGAAATGGCATTGACTCTGGATTTTTTAATGTCATTCTCGACTTTAAACGAATCTAAAAGAGTACGGGATCAGGATCATTCGGTGAAATTTAAATTGCTATTAGACCTACATCAGAAGATTTCTCTTGGACACTTCCTGGAGAGTCACACTGAAAGATGTAAAGAATCAAATACTTAAAAATGAATAAAAATAATCCGTACATCTGCTCGGAATACACAGGCGACTTCATCCGGGCATAGAGTCCTGTAGTGGTGAAGCAGTTTAGTGAAATGAGTGGGAGACTGAAAGTTAAATTGTAACTTTAACTTTTTAACAGTTAGTGACTATATTTGTTACTCAACTGATTTTTGGCACAACTGAAATAATTTTTTCAATCCTGTAACGCTTCACGTCACTCTTTTTGGTCAGATTTGATAAGATATTCACGACGTAAAACGACTATTTAAATGTTAAGAAATTATTAAAATAATAGATTTATCGATATTAGTTTATACGTACCACATAATCGGTATCTAGATAATGAAATAAAATGTCGTATAATGAATGAAGAGGTTTAGTGTCATCGATATTTTTGAAGATTTTATAAATCCATTCTGCAACCCTCGTCTTAAAAATAATATTATCATCATTATTCTAAAATTTAAATTTCGTTTATTTACTTGTATTCGTTTTGTAAGTTTGTTTGTGCACATGTTCGAGATGCCGATAATTACGGCTTTCCACGGCACAAACGTTCTTGGCGTCAAACATTTTAAGATTAAAGTTGATTGCTTTTCACCTAAAAAAATTTTGATTATAAATATGTTTCGAATACACAAACGTTAAATATCCTTACTCAACTTTTGCGATAATGCTAACTTTATCAAGGGCACGAAGTGCTTGTGATGGAGTCCGTTAGCTCGAGAGTTTAAATGGATCGAATTTATAAAGTTATCGGCATTGCAACCATCAACTACACCGCTAATAAGCGTATATACAAGTTCATCATCTATTGGTTTGCTCATTTTCATTCGACTATAAAACGGATGACAACCGGATAATAATAAAAAGTAAAAATTGGCGCCAAACCTGTTGTTAACGAAACGCGCTCCAGTGACGCCATCTTGTGATCATCACTGTAATTTTTCAAATAAAAAGACAAAATTCACACATACTGAAAATATATTTCCTTTTTTTTTTACAATAACTTACTAGCATACAATAAATAATAACTTTTTTTTTCATGATTCGTATACATTATATTTCCAGTTTCCTATCGTGATCCTATAGCAGCAATTCTCAGCTTACTTTTTCTCCCTAGCCTTATACACTTTCCCAGCAATAATCTTAAGATGATTCGAATTACTTTTACCAGTAGCATTAACTAATTCACTAAAATAAGAGGTTTTATTTAAAAGCAATTCATAAGGTGAATCGAACTCCATTAATTTTCCCTCGGATAAAACCTTAAACAAAATAAAACGTTATTTTCAAATCTTTAAATTTAAAATTCACACAACTTTTACCATTACTCTATCCGAATCTATGATTGTGTTTAATCGATGAGCTACTGTGAGGACGGTGCACGTTTTAAATTGGGTCCTAATAGTTTCTTGAATTAAAACATCGGTCCTAAACAATTTAAAAATAGTTATAAAAACAAATACGGTAGTAATTTTCATTTTGCATTGTATTCTGACTCGTGATCCACATTGGCAGTAGCTTCATCCAAAATTAAAATTTTGTTATTTCTTAATATGGCCCTAGCAAGGCACAAAAGTTGTCTTTGCCCAACACTTAAATTATGTCCTCCTCCTTGAATTTCGGTGTCTAATCCATTCGGCAATTCTTTAAAAAATTCCTTCATCTTCACGTCAGCCAATGCACCCCATAATTCATCGTCAGTATGCGTAAAAAAACAATCTAGATTCCTATCCCCTGTGTGCCTTGGAACAAAATCGGGTCCTAGAAATAGAAAATCATTGTTATCATAGGTTAATCAATGTTTTTAATAAATTAATTTTGGATAACCATTCGATTTACCTGTGGGATTATTGAAATTTTTGGTCTAACATCGTCGAGTCCGATTTCCTGAATGTTAATGTGGTCAATTTCAATTGCACCAATCGGTTCAGTTAATCGGAAAAGTGTCGCGATCAGAGTACTTTTTCCTGCACCCGTTCTTCCAACAATCCCAATTTTTTCCCCCGACTTGATCAGAAATGATAAATCGCTTAAAACAGGATTGGCGTTGTCGTTATACTGGACGCTGACGTGTTTAAAAGTTATTTCTCCACGATTCGGCCAATCGGACGGAGGTTTCTTATTAGCGGAACTTTCCAAAGCCGCCTCGGGTTCCAGTTTCGTGTACTCGATCAACCTTTCAACCGAAATCATCTGAAATTTATTTATTTTTATTATTAAAAAAAACAACATTTTATTCCATTTTATCATTTCACCTGACTTTCGACTTCTGCCGATTGACGCACACCCCACTGAAACATACCGCTAACTCCCAAAGATGATGTAATGGCCAAACCTACGTCACCACCCAACGGATCTGCTGATAAAAATTCTTTAGACTCGATAATATTCACAAAATTAATCGTTTCGTACTTAGAAACAAAAATGAATACGTCGTTACGAATATAAAAACGTTGCAGAGACAATCCAAGTAAATTGCTAGCCAGCGTCCAGCGGCGAGAAAAAGAAACCAGGCAGATGAATTAAAATCTTGATGAACGTTGAACTCGTGCTGAAATTTTTCTTCCACATGAAAAGCTCGGACGGTTGTTAAACCATCCAGAGTCGAACTCAGGTGAGAAAAAACGGGGCTCCTAGCTGTATTTGTAAATTAAAAAATCAACAACGTACGTAAGCCAACTCAATGTTTACTTATACTATCCAAACGTTTCAAGGCTCTAGATGTCTTCATATAAAATCGCCGTAACAGGATAAATATAATGCCGAGAATAATAGTCGGAAATATGAGCCAGTAATTGGTAATACAAACTAAAACAATTATTCCAACAACCTTAAGAGAAATCTGAAAAATGAATAATACAAGTTATACAAAGTCAGAAATCCCATCTCGTCTGGTTACATCGATGCAATCATCCAAACATAAAGGCAACAATTCATCCAAAACTCCAATGTCTTTAGCAAAGCGATTCAAAATACGTCCTAAAACAATCAAATCTCATTAAACGCTTATTTACAATTAATAAATGCCCTCACCAACTGGATTAGCATCGAAAAATGCTATCGGAGACCGTAAAACTGCATTAAACGTTCGTTTATGCAAATTTATAGATGCCGCAACGCACAAGTAATAAAACAGTAAACAACGAACAAAACTAAATACAAAAAGACATACAAGAAGCACTGCGTATATGCTCAAATTCCGCTCTTCATTATCATCTTTGAATAAGGCTTTTTTATCTACAATTGTTCCGTTCAACGCGACTCTTCGAGCAGCTTGTTCCTGAACAGAATTCGTCCAATAGGCGAGCCAAAATTCCATCCCGCTGTAAAGAACTTGAGCCGTGAGTGTAAAAAGTATTAAAAGCAAAGTCAAGCAGGTATTTCCACCGGCTTGAATATACTGCCAATATAAATTTCCTTTGATTGAACCTTTGTTACGCAGTTCTTCGGGAATTTGCTGAATTGCGGCGTGTTCTGAAATCTAGTCGTCGTTATACAAAAATTACTCGATTCAAAAATGAATTTCGTCAGAGAAAAACTCACATCGTCACCGCCCAATCGTTTTTGTAAACTAACGTCGGATAGGACAGCAATGGCTGGTTTTATCTCGTCTTTTTCAGGGGCTTCTCCAGTCATTCGTTCTAGATCGACACCCTTAGCTATGAGTTCGTCGTAAGATCCTAAGGCAACACATTCGCCCTTAAAAAAAGGTTTATCAGAATTAGAGAAGTAGATAAATTAATTCTAAATTTTGTACATTTTTCAAAACCATAACTTGATCGGCATTTTGTAAAAATTGTAATTGATGTGTCACTAAAATTCTCGTCTTGTCTTGTAGGTATTCGCAAATGCATCTATTAAAACCGAAAAAATTAACAACAAATAACAAAATATATTACTGAAGCATACTTTTCGTAAATGTGTCTTCCAACTTCCGCATCAACGGCACTAAAAGGATCGTCCAAAAGATAAATGTCTGCATCGACATACAAAGCCCTGTAAAATAATAAAATAAAATAAAATAATAATACCGGTAATTAAAAAAGAATTATAACCTAGCTAAATTCACTCTGGCTTTTTGACCGCCACTCAGAACAGCTCCTCTTTCACCTACTAATGTCTGATCTCCATAAGGCAATAAAGATATATCAGTTTCTAATGAACACGCTCTAATGACTTCCGAATAACGTTTTCTGATAAAAGCATTTCCCATAATTATGTTGCTTCTAACTGTCGCGTGATAAATCCAAGGTTGTTGAGAAGTGTACGCAAGAGATCCAGTCAGACTCAATACGCCGTTGGTTAGTGGAAGTTCTTGCAAGATAGCCATTAGAAGAGATGTCTAATAAAAAAAATATTACTTTTAAAATTTTAAATTATAATCGATCAAATTATAAATTACTTTTCCCGATCCCACTGGTCCTATTATAGCAAACAAATGGTTTTTTTAATGTTTGCAGTCATGTGTTTCAGTGTAGGAATTTCGGAATCCTGACAAAATAACAAATAAAAAGTTAATGTTTGAAATTTAATCGATATTCAAACAATTTACTTTTTCCCAAAAAGCCGTAACAGCGTCTAAAGTTATGCCTATATTTTCTTGCGCCGGCAGTGGTTCACTTTCTTTAGTCGTTTCTTCTAGTAATAAAAATGCCTGTAACAAATCTAAACAAAAATTAAACTAAAAATTACAAATTGGTTTAACACTTCACCTCGATCCTTTTTATAGAAACCAACACTTCTGCTCCCTGAGATGCAGCAAACGGGAAAAATAACGTCATTACTATGCGTACATTGTAATACAGGGCAACAGTGAGAAACACAGTGTGTGCCGTTAGAGTATTCCCCATTGACAGATATATTAAAAAAGTCAAAAATAGAATCAATTTAATAGAAACGGCGTAAATAGCCATGTTCATGGCACGCACCATCGCAGTTTTAATTAGCACCTTCGATTCTTTTCTATTTAAAATAACAAAAAATATATTAGTTTTTAATTCTATACATTTTGTAAATTGTTGCGCAATACTTTCGGGCAGTTTCGACAAATTGGGCAAATGGTTTTTCCCAGCCGTAAAAATTTAATTATTCGCATTCCGGTAACAACTTCATTCGTTAATCTTAATCGATCATCTGTAAAGCGAGCTGTTTGTATTCTGCAAGTAAGTTAATGTTCGTTAGTACTCTTTTAAATAATTAAACATAAAAGCTACTGCACTTGTACCACACCTGTACGACCAGAACAAACGACCCATAAAAATTTGCACAGGAATCAAAAGTATGAGAATCATTATTCCGATTATACACGCAACTCCTAATTCTACCCATAGGATGTACGTAGCAATTCCCGCTTGTAATGGTCCAACCCACAAGAAATGGAGCAAAACAATTCCTAGAATAAAAATTAAGCGAAGTTCAGTAATCAATAAATGATTTTTATCTAAATTAGAAAAAATCTTAAAAAATTAAGCATAAAACAAACCTTTCTAAACGGCCGCCTTATGAGTAAAATTAACAAATAACAAAACTATAAGGTAAAAATAAAAACTATAAAATAATAAAAACAAATAAACATCTAAACCTTCAGTAATAAAATGAAATTTACTGTACATATTAGTATTGTAGTCATCAATTTCACACCAACAGTTCCAAATACATTAATGGTTAAACTGAGACTCAAAATCGTAATGTTACTGTATTTAAATATATAAAACAAAATAAAATGAAACAATAAATCGATAAAATATCAAATTATCACTGTTAATCGATATAATTAATTGATTAATCAATTTTTAATCACACGCGTTTTCCTTGCGTTATTAATTTTTAATCAATTAATTAGATAAATTACAGTCGTACTAATTAATTGGTTATTCAAGATCGTTAATTTTTAATTTTTCATTATCATACCTGATCAAACCGACTAACATCATTCGATAATAAATTAACCATATGACCAGCTGTTGTATCATTTAAAGCCGCATTACTAAGTCTTAAAATCTAAACAATTATTAATCAAAATTAATATCCATTCGAATAAATACAATAAAAACTCTTCAAATTGCCTTTCGATAGACTAAATTACAACACGCAATTCGAATCTTCATGCCGACGTGACAAACTCCAAAGAAATATGGATGATGAGTGACAGGATAAAGGACCGAACACATAACAATTCCAGTACGCGATCAATACTGCAGTATCAAAACTGATGTCCGATCCAGGAGTAAAGTAATCAATTAGCTTTGCAATTAGCAATGGTTGAACAATATGGAGACCGCATTCCTAAATTTAAAAAAAAAATATATTAAACCGATGAAAACACACTTTGAACAAAGACATGCCTCAAATAGAATGTAAATTCCTGTCAGACCAAATCGAAGGCCAAAAGATCGCAGAATAGCACGAGTTAAACTTGGATGTTTCTTTCCAATTTCGGTTTTCCAAAATCTACGCAAAAATAGTTATCAATTTATTCATTCTTGTTTATTAATTTATACCTATACGAGCGATTTCCTAATTTTTCGGCTTTATCAACTTTAGGGACGGAATACAAATCACCAATATCAAGTTCTTTTTTATACCCTTTCCATAATAGAGGGTTTATCCAACTGCAATAGGTGACAATGAACATTAATATTTTCAAACAACAAAATGAAATTAAAATCTTACCAAAACATAAAACGTAAGAACCGAACTCTATCATACTTATCATTTCCATAATTAACATCCATTTCAGCCATGCCAATTCATTTCTACATTCAACATCAACCGTCTTCTGCTAACTGGCTCACATATGCGATGACGTTCTAAGTCCGTAAATATAAATGGTACACCTAGTGGTATAATGTGTAAACAAGCACGGTGTTGTTTTGAATTCAAATTTTCAACCGCTCGATTTAAACTGATCCTGTGCTCGGGTAAATTTAAGATTCTTCGAATGAATATAGTTTCTTTAATTTGATTTCTATTTTTGCAGCATTTTAAGAACCGATTAATTTTCTATTGTTGCCAAATATCCGTATATGGTTGCGTAGTAACGAGGCGTAACGAGGTACACAAATCACACAAAAAATTAAAAAATACTTTTCGGCACCACCCTTTCAAAATTAAATTATGAGTTGTTATTATTATTCTCATTACAGCACTTCGCCTTGTCGCTTTCATCCATACTACAGCCACTCAACGAGTTTAGTCGATAACGGCTCGGGTATCCCGTGCGTGGCTACTGGAAATTACCAAAACTCTTTGGCCCATCCTTGGGCTCCGCCATCTTGCACCCGTTACTACAAAAGGTGGTACCTGTGCTGTAACCCTTCATCATGTTGCCCGCCGCGACTGAGACCGTTTTAGAAAGCAGCGAATACATTTGTCAAGCTCTGAGATTCACCCCACAGTCGTTTATCGATTCAGGTGACATTTGATTTTTTTTTAAATTGTCATTTAATTATTTTTATTTGTTTATTTTTTTTTATGCAGTTTACAATACTTTATACGAATATGCTATCGAAGGAATGGAAACTCTACAAAAAACACTAAAACATGAGGTGGTTTTAATAGTATAATTTTTATAAATAATAATATTTGAAATGTATTTAACTATGTATTTTTTTTTTTAGTTTGGTGATTTGATCAGCGAGTCGGAATTAAGAGAAGGCAAGAATAAAATTTTGGAAAAGTTTCTGTCGAGTGCGCAGAGAAATTTTGCGAAGCTTGATGTAGGAAATCCATACTGAGTTATTCATTTCAGTGAATAAATCTTATTATTGGATTACTATAGGTGGGTGTTTTCTTTTTTCTGTTATAGGGGTATTTAATTCGCAACATTTTCCACGTTGAAGATGAATTTGTTTTTCCCGAAGATGAAATTCAACTGAAATTAAATCCGAGCGAAGAAGAGGATGAAAAATTAGACGACGAAAATAAGAAATTGGTACAACAAATAAAAGAGGTGCTGCTCGAATTACAATTTTGGTGTTTCATATTTTAAAATTTTTATTAAATATTTTCAGCAAAAGTTGAGAAATGCCTGCCTTAGACAACAAACATTGGAATTGAATAAAACAATAAATGAGTACTTGAAAACGACGGAATTTTTCCAAAACTTGATGGATACCGCTAAGAGAAATCGGAGTGAGTATTTTTAAAAGAAAAAAAAATCTAAAATACTAAAATTTTTGTTTCTAATCTAGTAAGCAGTATGGATGAAATAAAAAATGTAACGACTGAACTAAATGAAATGCAAAAATTATTATTGAATTAATTGCCCGCTTGTATTTAACAAACGAAAAAGAAAAGAAAACAGCATATTTATCATTGGCATTTCATCTTTGTTTAGGTTATGAACTCTAAAACTAAGACTTGAATCCATAAATTTTTAAAAAATTACATAAAAAAAAAAATGAAATTCTTTCCGAGAAAGTTTATAAAATGCTTTATTGCTAGGTACAAATTTTTTAATAATACGTGTGATTTCATAAAAGAACTGGTTCAAAATATTATTACAAAATCTAGTTCTATCTTCAAATGCAAAAAAAAATCATATTTTAAAAAAGTTGGGTTTTATTTACAAACAAATGTGGTCACAGTTGAACCAGTACGTTTGGCATGAATGAATTAAAATAAAAATAATAACCAAAACATTTATTATCGATGAATGACTTAGAGACTCGTGACCTCGTCCGAATGCTGTACATCTTCTTCAGTTACGTAAGTGATTTGTATGGATGGCACTGGAGATTCGTCAATGGATTCTTGATTGTTTTGCCTCGAATGATGAGCTTGTTTGGCCGTTTTGATCAATGATTGCATCGTACTGCGACCCGTTTGACGTACCATTTGATAAAACAACGAATGTTTATCTTGAAGAAGAATATAAGGATCGTCCATTTCCTTAACTTCTCCAGAATCCATGACCTGAAAAACCATAAAACTCAAATAAATAAAATAATATTTAAAATTGAATATTAACCAGAATTAAATCGGAATCCATAATCGTATTGAGGCGATGCGCAATCGTTAACACGGTGCATTGCTTGAATTTTTGACGTATTGTTTGCTGAATTAATGCATCGGTTCTAATTTGGAGATTTAATTTCATTATTTTTTTAAATTTAGAAACAAAAATAAATGTTTACCTAGGATCTATGCTCGCCGTAGCTTCATCTAGTACTAAAATATTATTTTTCCTTAAAATAGCCCTCGCGAGGCAAACCAATTGTCGTTGCCCCATGCTGAAATTGGATCCACCTTCGGCTAATTCAGTGTCTAATCCACCGGGCATGTGTTTAATAACGTCCTTAAGTTGTACGGCTTCTAAAGCATTCCATAGATCGACATCTTGGTGTTGGTCGAACGGATCTAAATTTTTGCGCATTGGGCCGGTGAAGAGGACGGGATCTTGAGGAATTATGGATAACTTTTTCCTTAAATCATGTAGACCAATGTCCATGGTTGATATCCCATCGATGGAAATAGTTCCACTCGGTTCTGTCATTCTGAATAAAGCCGTAATAATGGAACTTTTACCCGCTCCTGTTCTGCCAACGATTCCAACCTGAAAAAAATGAGTTTTTAAGATACGGTACACAAATATAATTTACCGCTAATTTAATTATCCCGTACTTTCTTTTTGGCTTCAATTATGAAATTAACGTTTCTTAGAACGGGTAACTCATTCTCGGAATACTCCAGGTAGACTTTTTTAAAGCTAATTGTTGGATTTTCGGGCCATTCTGTCGGAGGTTGTTTTTCCGGCAATGTTTCTAGTTCAGCTTCTGATTCAAGACGACTGTATTCCAATATTCTTTCCACAGACGTCATCTGGACATATTAAAAACGGTTAATTATCTCGCTTAACATTCCCAAATAAGCATTTTTTAAACCTGGTTTTCAACTTCTGCAGATTGTTTGACACAGTATTGAAAAATTCCTGTCAAACACATTGCTGAAGAAATTGCCAAGCCAACATCTCCCCCTAGAGTTCCTGCGAGATGTTTATAGCATTATAAAACTATTCGAAATTATTTAAAATCATATGGTTTGTACCTTCCGTTGCTATCACCAATGAGTAAGTGACGATCGATATGTATATGAAACACAAGAAATCTAACCACATTCCGAACCAGCGAGCACTAGCTAAAAATAAAAACCACGCGGAAGAGTGTAAATCCTGATGCGAATCAAACGTTCTGTAAAATATTTCTTGAGCATTGAATGCTCTAATTGTACATAGCCCTTGTAACGAGACACTTAAATGAGAAAAGACGGGGCTACGAGCTACGCAAACAAAACAAAAATGCATAAAGAATAAATTCAATATATAAAATACCGTATCAATAAAAACTCACTAATGCCTTCTAAACGTTTCACGTCACGTGCAGTCGCTAAATAAAACTTTCTTAAAAATAAAAAATTGTTGCCAAAGCGAGTGTTGGAAGAATGATCCAATAATTCACCATCGCTACTAAAACCATCACTCCGATTAAATTCATTCCAATCTGCAATTTATAAATATGAATATGAATATGATAAATTAAACAAAAATTGTGATAAACTTTTTATAGTTTTCACGTCTTACTGAAATCATGTCAAAAAATGGCAATGGCAACTGATCATCCATCGTTCCTGTATCTTTAGAAAATCGATTTAAAATTCTTCCAATTGGATTAGAATCGAAAAATCGTGTCGGAGCTCTTAAAATGCACTGAAACATTTTGTTATGAAGGACAACGGAGGCGTGATTGCACATTAAAAAGAAAGTAACAGTTCTTAAAAGACTGAAAATAAACATTCCTCCCATCGTTCCTGAATAGATGTAAATGTAATTATTCGTGTTTATGTTAGACACATTGGTATAATCCGTCTGGTTATTAAATGAATCCATTTCATCGCCTGCCTCTTTCTGTTTCTGTATCACATTGATGCGATTTTCCTCTTCATTTGTCCTAAATAAAACAAAATACATCATTTATTTTCAATCTTCAATGTTGTAGTTTTTCAATTACCAAATAGACAAAAGATATTCAGAACCATTGAACAGAATTTGAGTAATAATTGATGTAATAACCAGCAGTAAAATGGCTCCAATTCCACCTCCAGCTTTCAAATACTCTAAATATATTTTACCACTCACACTTCCAACTGATTTTGATTCTTCCACTTTTTTGGGGTCTCCAATATCTTTTTTCACCGGATCTTTAAGCGACAGCTACAGTAAAAAAAACAAAATATAATTAATTAAATGATGTATAAATTAATTAAATGATCAGCTAATATTGGTTGTTTTACTTTCGCTTCAAGTTCTTGTTGTCTAAAGGAGCAAGCGGAATCCGTATGAGTAAGAGACAAATGAGATCCTCTAAAACTGCCAGTCGATGAATTGGAGAGAAAACGATGAAGTGGAGGATGTCTTAAACTACGTCTGACGCTACTTTGTCGTTCGGCAAGAACTTGTTCATCTTCAGTCAAAACATTAGCAAAATCAACACCCGAGTTAACTAGTGTAGACCATGAACCCAAGCCAGCATTTTCGCCCTGCATTAAGAATTCAATAATAAAATGTTTACTGCATAATTTTAATTTTAATGTTAATTTTAAACTTACAGCTTTAAGGATAAGAATTTGATTTGCAGATTTCAAAAATTGGAGTTGATGAGTAACTAAAACGCACACTTTATCGCTGAGATAGCCATTGATGCACCTGTACAACCAACAAAAATGTTCAAAAATCGATTAATGCATTAATTACCCATCGATATACTTGTAAAACAAATGCCGGCCGACATGTGTATCCACAGCACTTAGTGGATCATCTAATAAATATATATCCGCATCCAAATAAAGAGCTCTGAAAAATAAAGTTTGAATTAAAAGTTGTAATTAAAATTTAATTTTATTCAAGTACAAATACCTCGCTAAATTAACACGGGCTCTTTGACCTCCACTTAACGATAATCCTTTCTCTCCAACTAATGTTTTATCCTTAAAAGGGAGCTGTTTGATGTCCTGAGATGTGAAAGACAAAAATAAAAATAAAAATGTCTAATGTTTATATATTAAGTAAAATGTTCACCTTATCCAAAGCGCAAACTCTAAGTATTTTCTGATATTTTTCTTCGTTGTAAGGTTGTCCAAATAAAATATTATTTCGTATACTAGATGAAAACAGCCATGGTTCTTGCGAAACGTATGCAATTTTTCCTTTGATCCTTATACTCCCCGACTCAGTGGGCAGCTCACCCAACAGAGTCATAAGCAGAGATGACTAAAGCAGATTTAAATTTATATTAGTTCTTTCTATTCAATAACAAAATAAATTCCAAATTGTGCTGATATTCAAACCCCAATCTGGGCACAAACAATGAGCGACAACATGACGATGGCAGTGCTGGAACACCACAAGGACAAACACAAACATAAAGCAACGATATGCAGTGACAAAATTACAAATAACAAACACAAACGAATTATACTGCTGCAAAAATTCATCTTTTCTAAAAATACCTTTCCAGCACCAACTGGACCAACTATTGCTAATAGTTCCCCCGGTTTTACGTTTACACTGATGTTACGCAGTGTAGCCCAACTATATTCCTAGTAAATTTATAAATATTGTAGGCTAACAGTAGACAGTTAAAAATGTAAAAAATTTTTACTTTGTTCCAAAAGGCAGTTACTCTATCAACCCAAATGCCACATTCTGATAATTTAGGTCTAACATTACTCCTGTATACTGAAGATGCTGCATCCTTTTCTTCGAGGAGAAGAAATTCCTAAGAATGTAAAAAATGTAGTAAAAATTAATTAATTTAATTATTAATTTTTCTACCTCGAGTCGTTTGATCGATACTAAAGTCTCTGCACCTTGCGCGACGGCAAATGGGAAAAGAAGTGTCATGATCATGCGTATGTTATTGTATAAAGCGACAGTGACGAAAACCTTTTCAGCCGTTAGAGAGTTGCCAGAGAGAACGTACGTGAGGAAAGTTAGGAAAAGTATTAATTTAGAAGATGTGAAATAAATAGCAATGTTAAATGCACGGTAGTAAGATGTTTTTGTGATGACACCCATTTCTCTCCTGTTGAAAGTTTACATCATTATATTCGCAATACAATAAAACTAAAAATTAATTTCTTAGTTTTTTAACCTTCTAGCGTTTTCCACAGCTTCAGAAAAAGGATTTTCCCACGTATACATTTTAATGATTCTCATGCCTGATACAATTTCATTCATAATTCTCACTCTTTCGTCAGTCAATTCGGCAACTTGTAACCTAAAAAAATATAATAAACGTCTTTATTTTTATTATTTATGTATATTTACTTCTTTTTTTAAAAAAAAAAAAAATTACCTGAGTTTCGCGAATATGTTTCCCATCCATCCTTGCAAAGGAACAAAAAGCAAAAGAACTAAAATCCCAGCTAAACATGACGGGCCTAACATCCACCATAAAATTCCAACAGTTATGATTGTTTGAATCGGTCCAACCCATAAATAGTGCAAATACAGAATAGACTGCAATATCAAATTCAAAAATAATCTTAATAAACTGTTGATGCGGTAGTTAATTTTTTTTACCTGATCAAATCTGTTAACGTCATTAGATAATAAATTAACCATTTGTCCAATAGTAGTTTGTCCTAGAGCAGCTTGACTAAGTCTAATTGCCTAGTACAATTATATATTAAAAAAAAAAAATTTATTCAAACATTATCAAATTTTTAAAATATGTATATTATATTACTTTTCTGTAAATGAGGGAGCAACACGCTACACGAATTTGCATCGCAGTGTGTTGAACCCCGAAAAAATAAGGATGATGAGTTAAAGGAAAAATGCCCGAACACACGGCTACTCCAGTCGCATATAAAATCGCTTCTGTCGAAGTCGTCTCCGAACCCGGTGTAAAATAACGAATTAATCCTCCCAAAAATATTGGCTGTACAATTCGTGTAAAGCATTCCTAAATATATATAAACATATTTAATATTCATTTCAGTTGTTTATCAGTTATCACTAAAAAAACATACTTCAAAACAGCAAGCAAGTCCAACCAACATAAATTTAATAAAAAAGCATTTAATCAAAGCGGTTCTTAATTTTGCTTTGTCGCCTAAAGTTTGTTTTTGTAGTTCTTCTTCCCATTTTCTAAAAAAAAAATAATTAAAATCAGTAGTTCTTCAGCATCCCGCAATGCGCCGCTTTTCACCTTTGAAGTCGATTTCCGAGCATTTCCGACGAGTCATTTTTAGGTATTCGGTACAAGTCAATTACATCGAGATCTTTCTGATATCCTTTCTTAAAGAGTGGATTAAGCCACCTGTAAAAAAAAAAAACAGCACAAAAAAAATGAAATTTAAAATTGTAATTTTTTTTTTTGTGAAATAACTCGTATTTCCTTCATAACGTGGGCAGTGTCTTTCAATATGTCAATTAACAAGGAAGAGGAAGTGTTTTTGTTTGATTTTATATAGCAGACAGGTCAATCGCATCTTCCTCAAGCGTGACTGCTTAAAGAACAGTTGCTAAGTTTCGCTTGAAGCAGCGTCTTCCGATCTTCCGTGTTATTTTGTTCAACAGTTCATGCAGCGAAGCGCATTAGGGCGGAGCCGTCATTCTTTACAAACTCACGACTGTACATTAATAGTTCTATTGTATTGGGTTAGTAGTCGGTGGTTAGATTGTGTATTGACTATTGATTTGTAATACTTAAGATTGGGAATGACGTTAATTTATTACGTTAAAGAAAAAAATTAGTTCCAAATTGTAATAATCATTTTTTAGCATGTCATGGACAAATAGTTTTTGTATACGTATAAATTTCAAGAAAAAAAATTTTTTTGTTGATATTTTAATAAAAAATAAGTGTCGATTTTGCAACTGGTTTAATTCATTCTTTGCTAAACTAATTATAAGAAATCGGAATGTAGACTCGATTTAATTTTGAACTAATTTTGGTATCAAGGTGATAGCATTTCTTCACATGAATTGATTTTTGCATCCTTCATTAAAATGACATTAATTTAGTTCAGCATTTTGTACATGTTTTTTTAATTATTATTTTTTTTTTAAAATATTTATGGCGATGGATATTTCGTAAATTATATTTTTTAAAAGAAAAAAATTCAAATATTTTACCTTTTTTAGAGTAAAAAAAATCTTACCAGAAAAAAAGTTTGCAAATTGGATTTGCAGAATCTACAGGATTTGGCTTCTGATAATGTACCGGTTCATCCATGATGTTTTCTTACGAACTGAATGCGAAGTGAATATTTACTGTTATTTACTGCTAAATCTCTAATGTTTTCACTCGTAGATGGAGCTGCATATCAGTCGACAACAAAAGTCAAAGTGAAGTGAGTCAAAGTCAGTAGGGGGAACGAATAACTTTCTACTTTTTAAAGAGGGTCATTCTGCATTGCGTCATGGGCTTACCCGTCCACCAACAGCCAATTGTGTATGTGGACGCGCACCACGGACGGAATAGTGTGCACGCGCTTTCGTAATAAACTCCAAGGCCGTAGCCCCGAGCCACTGACCGAGAGAGTGGGCCACAGTTACAGGTACCAAGACACATCGGTATTATTAAAGAAAAATATATTAACAACAAAAAACCATTAGTTAAAAGTGTCAACACTTTCATTCTAAATTGCAACATTGCATTAAAACTAGATATTTTTTATACATCTTATTTAATAGAAATAACCAATTTATCATTGTGATTCAATCGACCATCCTCGTCAATCGAACTGGTTTTGCCAATTAACGGCGTACGGTACATAACGCATAAACTGTACTTACATATTGTCCAATTAACGGTGCTTAGTTTTGCATTAATTGCGACATATATAGCTGCGATTAAGAATTCACGACGGCAATGTTTGCTTTTTCAAGCCCGGTCGTTGACCCGAATCAAACCTTTTCACTTCCACTTTCACGTCCTGATAAAAGAGGACAAATGAGAGAAGGGTCTAATAACTCATTCAAACTTTCTACAACAAAATGTAGGGAAGCCGAGACATTACATAATTACATGTAAGAAAGCAATAAAAGAAGTACCGTAATCGCCTCTTTTGTATGCATCAATTTAAGATGCCGTTATTCAACAACAAGAATTTTATTCATCGGTGAGTATTTAATCGGATTGGCTCGTACCAAGCAATACCCAGTCAATCCTTGACCTGACTCGATTTAAGTAAGAATTTGCTAACGAACAATGCACGCATCCGATAAGTGGTTGGTGAGTGGAGTAAAACCTTGACCTACATCGTTTACTTACATATGTAGAAGTATTTGAAGGAAACTGCCTTTTATTACAGAAAAGGTGCAAGTCAAGATAAGCCTGTCATAAATGTACTCGTTAATTCTTCATCTAATAACAATACGGTAGCTATTGCGTAATGCGATTATGGTAAATGACGTAAATGGTCAATGATTTTTCCATGTTAAAATCGGTTTAAATATTAATTGTAGATTTATTTAGTTTTTTCTAATTTATATTCATAAATTTTCGAAAATTCCTTACCACAATGTTACAGTATTAAATAAATTTAGGTCATAACCCTCAATGACCTATATTTTGACCAGAGGGCAAGCCGCACAGGATTTGTCTAAAGAAGGCTGCAAGTTCTGCAATTATCGTTAATGTTTTTATTTTTTGTTTCAAAATTTCCACGTGGGTTGCTGAATGTGCAATTAACAAAGAACAAAGACATGCAAAAATTAAAGAACTGACATAATTTTTTTTAAAAAGATTAATCTCTTTAATTTTACAATAGAAAATACAAGGCACTATAAATGTCGATTATAATTAATAACAGGTTAAAAATTGTTAGACTTTAGATTTTACTAACCATCGTTGCAACGATATAGGCATATTTCTACACTTTAACAAACAATCCAATAAAAATTCTAATCTAAATAGCACCCAAGTCATACAGAATAACAGAATACTGTTTTTTTAGTCGTCTTAAGCAACTGCATAATGAATAATAATAATAATGATAATAATAAATGTATAGTTATAATAATATTTGATGTTGTCGAGTGAATCCGTCGATCAGACTTCGTCAATTAGAACAAGTGATCAAATAATAGTTTTCTTCGGGGTTGGCACGTGAAGCTTTTTCAATCGTTTACGCAACTCGTTCGGAAACTTCTCGTAGCATTTCTTACACACGGGTTTTAAATCCACTTCAAAAAACTTGGTTCTGATAAATTAAAATGAATTATTTCATTAATTAATATTTCATACTTATAGAACTTACCTTTGACTCATAGGGATGTCGCAAATTGAGCACGAAAAGTGGTGAACGCACCAAGCCTTGTTTAAGGCAGTGAACACTAGAAAAATAAAAATATGTTTAAGATTTCTTATTTTTATTATTAATTTTTTACCGTCTCCAGAAATAACACTGTTGCATACAAAGCAAAGATTGCCAAATAATTGATGATAATGGGTCTCACAATAAGCCAAACCTTTCTTCTCATAGTGACGATGACCCAAAAATGGTTTCTCGCATTTAGCGCACACAAAATGCTAATTAAAAAAAAATGTATTAGTAATCAAATGCTGAATCATTTCTTACGATATACCTCGACGTGCCAATGTTTGCCGAGAGCAGTGACTACGCGTTCTTCGATTGGACGGCGACAAGCGCCACAAATTGGAATTCCCATTTTATCGTGGCAACGAAGACAGTACAGATCGCCTTTAACTTCACGCGCGTCAATGTTCAACTCGACACCACACCCAGTGCAATTAAAATGGTAGGGATGATAAGCCTCGCTCCGAAACTTAATGTGACCGTCTTCAATAATCGCACTGAAAATTTAAAAAAATGTTCATTTATGCGCCTAAACACGCAGTTTTTCGTCAAAATGATCAACAACTTACTGACACTTATGGCAAACATATTTTCCACTCGCTTCAGCTTTTACTTTTGCATTGCAATCATGGCATAAAGCCCTGAAAAACAAACAAAATAAAAATAAAAAAAATTATATTTTTTATTTTCATCATTTAATTACCTGCCCGCATTTTTCATAAACCCTTGATCCGCCAGCGTAATATGGCATAACTCGCAACAAAAACATTGCGGATGCCAGTTATTATTCATGGCTTTAATGACACGCCCGATGATAAACTCGCCTAAACAATAGAGATCGAACAACGAGGAAAAATATCAGCTTGAAAATATTTACCACAACTTCCACAACATGGTGCAAACAAAACATGGAAATCATGCTCGCAATATTTGCGACCTTCAAACTGTAAAAATAAAAAAATATTTCAAAATTTTCACAAAATTTATGGCAACCTAATTATTTTATTACTTCGTAAAAAATCCCTTCGGGGAATGGACGAAAACATTGCACACATCTGAAAAAAATATTTCAAAAATTCAAATTATTTTTTTAAATGTATATACAAACTTACACGAAACACTGCTGATGCCACACCTCTCCGGCCGAATTAACAATTTTCTCATGATGATCAAAGCCTTCCCCGCATCGGGAGCAAAGCATACTACCAACAGACATATTTATACTGAAAAAAAAATCAGAAAAAAAATATTACATAATTACCAAAATACCTGCGCATTGTATCGTTCGATTCATTTAACGTAAAATGATTCTGATTTCTTCGCCTCACGAATAAAGCACTCGAACCCAAATTCAAATTCGAATCTGATTTTAATATTAAACTCATTTTTAAAAATAAAAAAAAAATCGTTTAACACTAAATTAACGAGATAGAGGAAAAAATATACTTCCTTCTTATCAATCAATTTCAAAGTCCAAATATTTCGATTCGTCATTTGCTCGTCACTTTTAACTTACGTTACGTGAGTAATGCATCTAATCTTTCAATATTTCTACGTACCCAGGCATTAAGGAATATTCTTGGAGTATCACTCAAAATATCAAAATACTTTCGTTAAGCTGGATAAAGATCTTGTTTCTGGGCGTTGGCACAATTCTCGATACAATCTGGGGATTTCAGGAAAAGGTAGTGTAAACAAGGATGTACTGTAAGTAGAACCAGATGCACCAGCAAATGGAAAATTACTGATAGAATTAATTTTGTAATAATAAATTTGATTTAAGCTTCGATTCTTAAAGAGCAATATTTCGATGCAATTACTGCTATGCCAATGGAAATAGGCGTTTAAATTATGATTAACCTCATTTGTCCGTAAATGGACTTCCAACAACAAATCCGGAAGTCGTCGCCACCTCCGTTAAGGAGTTGGAAAAAAATTGTTAATTTTAAATTTAAAAAGTATCTGTAAATTACCAACGATTATTTACCAAATTTTTTTTCACATTTTTTAAATTAATTAAATACTCTTAATAAAGCATAAAAAATGTAAGTATAAATTTGACCAATGGTAAACAAGTACTTTTCCAAGCGCATCTAAAAATACCTCTCCAAATTTAAAGGAATTTAAATTCGCATTTAATCATCCAAAAACGTAGTTTTTATTCTTTTCTATTTTATTTTTGTAATTTCATGAGCAATGACAGAAAATGAAATCAGATCAGATTAGCCGAATTCAATATTATCATTAGCACCAATCGTAATCGCAGTTTTTAAATACGGCGCCAAGTTATCGCAAAAAGATTTGTTCAGAATCGAGCGGAAAATTCGTCCTATTCATAGACAAAAAATTGCCTTGGAGATTCGGCTTCGGTTTGTTTTGGTTTCATGATTTGTCCGCGACTTTGTTTCCATAATATTTAAAGGTGCATTTTAATCTGCCCATTTGTTGTTACACGAAAACAAAATATAGCACTTTTCATGCTTTCAGATGTGCGCATTTGATTCTCACTGAAAGACGATCATGGGTTTTTTGATGAGAAACATCCTCCAAGTCATCATTATTATCGCGATATCAATTCCGACGAATGCTACGAGTGCGCCGGCAGGCGCAGATATAAGATTAGATGAAAAGGCGAAAACGAGCCACCGGTTAGATAGTTTGAATATACTAGTTTATGTTATCTTATTGATATTAACGGTATTAACGATATGGATGTTCAAACATCGGCGAGCGAGGTATTTACACGAAACCGGCTTGGCTGTTATATACGGTGCGTTACCTCGTTGGACCCTATTTTTAGGTTGAATTCGAATAAGAATTTTATTAATTTCATTTAGGCCTTATCGTTGGAGCTATAATAAGATATGCAAGTGAATCATCAGAAATTTATCATATGAATGTAAAGCCCCAGTCGCCTTCTGTACATGTGAATTCAAATATATTACCCGATTCACTTTGGCTTCAAGTGTCAACATCGCATACAAATAAAACTTACGTTTATATATATCGCAGTGAAATTGTGGACACGGAAGGAACTGATATTGACCAAAAGGTATAAAATAATTTGTTTCCACATCTGGCGTTAAATATGTCATTAAAAGATCATTTTTTGTGGGAAAAAAAATGAAATATTATATGAGGAAGTTTAATTTTTATTGTAATAACACAATTTATTTATTTATTTTTTCATTATTAATATTAATTGACTTCCGATTGCTTGCATTTGTATTTGAACTTTACGAGAAAAAAAATATTTTATTTCTTTTACATGCGTAAAGGAATTGGACCAAAAGGTAGAGTGCTTTTACTAACTTTTTAAAAAAAAAAAAAAATTAACTTTTCACTAATATCTGTAGTAGGCTTTATTTTCAATGAGGTGTTAATATTTTTTGCTTTCTATAATAGGCAACGTTTGACCCTGAAATTTTCTTCAACATTCTTCTCCCGCCGATTATTTTTGCAGCTGGTTATAGTTTGAAGAGGGTAAATATTGTGTTGTGTTGAAAATTAAATTAATTCATAGAGATTAATTTGTTGTTTTTTTATGGCACAGAGATATTTCTTTAGGAATCTCGGTGCTATATTGACTTTTGCTGTGATCGGTACTACAATTTCGTGTTTCGTAGTCAGGTAAATATATAATAAACAAAAACTACGCTTGATTATTAATGGAAACTGCAGTTAAATATCATTATAATTTTTTTTTAGTATAATTATTTATGGTTTCGTCAAACTGATGGTATTAGATCACAGTTTTTCTTTTAACAATTGTTTGTTTTTCGGTGCAGTCGTGTCTGCAACAGATCCAGGTGTGTATTAATAAACTCAATCTTTTATAATTTCCTCATTTACATCATGGATTGTTTTATTTAACATCTGCTCAACCACTTAAAAATATTTTAAAGAAAAATGAGGAAATTTTAACTGCTTAATTTTTTCAATATACATTTTATATCATTGTTTTTATAAAATATAGTTACAATATTGGCAATATTTAATGATTTACACGTTGATGTGAATGTCTATGCACTCGTGTTTGGTGAAAGTGTTCTCAACGATGCCGTTGCTATAGCTCTAGTTAGGTAAAAAAAAACAAAAAAAAAACTAATTTTGATTAAATTAAATAACTCGTTTTATTTTTTCGTAGTGCTATTCAAAGCTACGCAACTTCATTCAGCTCAGCGGAGTCTGGCTCCATGGAAACGACTGCATTTTTTAAAGCATTGGGAAGTTTTTTGGGTATATTTTTTGGATCATTGCTCATTGGATCATCAATGGGGTGTTTTACCGCTCTTGTACGCTTTGATTTTTAAGAGGAAAAATTATACGGTTATTTAATTTTTTTAATACCTTATACAGTTGACTAAATTTACCAAGCTCCAGGATTTTCCTCTTTTGGAAACCGCTTTATTTTTTCTAATGTCGTACAGTACATTTTTAATTGCGGAAGCTGCTGATTTAACTGGTACAAAATACGAATTACAAATCAATAAACATTGTTAATTAAATTATTTTTTTCCACAGGTATCGTAGCCGTCTTGTTTTGTGGAATATGTCAAGCTCATTACACATACAATAACTTATCTACCGATTCTCGCTCGAGAACGAAACAAATTTTTGAACTACTTAATTTTTTGGCTGAAAACTTCATTTTCTGTTATATCGGTGTTTCTATGTTTACTTTTCAGAAACATAACTGGAACGTTGGATTTATCCTGGCCTCATTTGTATCCTTTTTTAAATTTTTTAATATATACTTTGTTTTCATGCAATTTTTAAAACTTAACTACATTTCAGCTCGCAATAGCAGTAGGTCGTGCATGTAATATTTATCCGATGTCTTTTTTATTGAATCTAGGCAGAAACCCAAAAATTCCATTCAGTTTTCAACATTTGTTATTTTTCTCTGGTACGGTTGTTGAAAACTTGTCACGTTAGTGAGTCAATTCATATATCGCATTACAATTTTCCTAGGTTTAAGAGGCGCAATGGCGTTTGCTCTGGCCATTCGAAATACCGAATCCAACGCGAGGCAGACATTTTTAACTGCTACGTCCGTCATTGTTATAGTAACCGTTATCGTATGTGGTGGTTTATCCACACAGTTGCTCGCATGGTTAAAAATTCCGTAAGTATACTCCATTTTTAGTACAGTTGTGAATTTGTGTTTGTTTATACTTTTTTAATTTATAGAGTCGGAGTTGAAGATGATCAACACGAATTGCAGCAGTTTTCCATCGTGCGGACTGTAAATATTAAAACTTACTTTAAAAATTAGAATTTTTATTAACTATTACCCATACAACAGAGTTCAACATCCGAAGTTACACGGCCACCGGAGAATAAAGCGTACGAAAAAGCGTGGTTGATTCGGATATGGTACAATTTCGACATAAAGTATCCTTTATTATTGTAAAGTAAAATAGTAAATTGGGCAAATCTTCCTTCGTAAAAAAACTTTAATCAAATGTCAGATACATGAAACCTTTCCTCACGCATAGTCGTCCCACTCTGCTCGAAACCTTACCTCTGTGTTGTTCACCCATCGCACGTTTGCTCACAAGCACGCAACAACTTTCACAAGTAAAGCAACAATCAAGAAATCAATGCGGATTTTGAAGTCGTTATTTTAATATTTTCTCGGTTTTAGCCCGAAACGAATCGCGACGACGACTCCGATACAGATTTATGTATAGATGAGACGGAGCTATCTTACGGGAATTCAACATCACAGCCGAAACTGGTGAGCAATCTTAAATACCTCAACCCCGCGCTAGTTCTCCGCTTCCGTTCGTTTATTTTTATTTATCCGTTTCAGCCGTAAGTTTTTAACTTTTATTTGTTTTAAAAGGGGTAATTTACCGTGAGGTGTAAGGCGTAAAATATTAGTTATTTGCTGTTGTGTGAGGGATATAATTTGTCGTAGGGGACGGTGAAGCTTTGGTACGGCGCAACAGCAGCTCCTAAGAGTGCAGAGGAATAAGATCTGACTGCAATATTTCCTTTTGCATGCCTCGATCTACAGGAGGACGATCCGATCCTCACAGTGGAGGCTGTTAATTTCATGTAGCAATAGATCTTTCGATCACATTCTGGTATGTTAAAAACTCAAATCTTGCAATTTCCTTTTACTAACAATGTTATTGTTATTAATTAATATTTAAATCAAAGTATTTTGTTTTTTTCTCAATAAATAATTTATAAATATTGTAATAGGTTTAAGGCTTTATTTTATATTTAAAAAAAATAAATAAAAAAGGAAAGGAAACTAATTGGATGATTTTCATTTTTATTTTCTAATCTCACTAACTGCACACAATTGAGGCAAATGGGAGTTTTATGAATTAGATGCATGAGTTTTTTTATTTTTGTCAATTCCAAGCATGAAAATTGTTCTTTTTTGTGTATTAAGGCCAAGGTACGAGTCTGCCGGGATATTAACAAACTATATATTTAATTATGATCACACATTGGAGACAATTAAAGCCGTATTTGCAAATTTAATTACTATACTCTATTTATTATTTCGTGCGCGAAACTCCCATTGGTTAATGACCTACATTGTACTGAAAGTATATATTGTGGCATCTTATTTTAATCCTCTAGTCGATCCGAGTCAAAAAATCATTGTTTCATAGCCAAAAAATGTGCGCAACAATACAAAAACCCAAATGTAAATAATTTTTTAAAAATATTTTACAAGCATTTTCATTTGTTAACAATGGCATGCACATTTTTGGACTACAAAACAATGATTTTTCGAGTCAGCTCAACTAGAGGATTAAAATAAGATACTTTCGATGCAATATAGGTTATTAACCAATGGGAGTTTCGCGCACGAAATGATAAATAGAGTATAGATCGAAATATTTCATTATTTTCAGAGCATTACATTAGAACAAGGGGACCTCGGATTGGGCGAAGACATAGGTTCTATTACAACTAGAGTTCGGATTCCCGGCCCGTCTGGTTACAATGTGTAATTTTTTTAAATATATTATTACAAGAAATACATATACTGTATATATCAAAAAATTTGGAAATTCAAATGTCTCTTTATTAAAAAAAAAAAAAAGAAAAGAAGTTTACAACTGCAATTAGATGTTAATATTTATTTGTAGAGAGCAGTTTTCGACATTCCGATTTTAAATTAACAAAAATTATTTTATTAATTAGAAAAATGAAAATTTTGAACAAAACTTGATCATTTCGATCTTAAAATGATTTTTTTATATTTATAATTAATTCTAATGCGTATCGTGTAAAAACGTATGTTATAACATTTCAATTGATAATACTTAATACAATGTATGTATTTTTTTTGCGGTTTTTGTTGTTTATGTTGTTATTACTGTTAATATAACGAACAAATGACTCGAATATAGTTAGTTTTATAGCTACTCATGTTGTAAACAACATAACTCGTGTTTCGCCGTGCAAATGTACATAAAACTGTATCTTATGGATAATGGAATGTTTTAAACAAAAATGCCATTAAATAACTTACAATTTAAAGTTGTCACATGTGTCTCATGCACTTTTCAAACCTTCGGAAGGAACATTTTCTTCTATTTCAGTCGGATATTCGGTTTTCATTTCTTCAGTTACTTTGAACATTGGACCGTGACCAGGTATTATATATTGAGCTTTTCGAAGAATCATATTTCGATTTTTTTCTTGAAGCTTTGGATTTTCGCTACCCGCAATTTCTCGCCACAGTGCAGGATCATCTAGATCATCTTCTCGTTCAAATAAATCGCCTAGAACAAGAAATATCACATTCACGATTCCAAATTTCTCACTTTTCACTCACCAACTACGGCAACGATTCCCAACGCATCTGTTTGTACAATAACAGTGACATCACTGCCAGTGTGCCCGGGGGTTGGAATGACTTCGACCTGATCATCGATGACGTATGGCATATTCTAAAAAAAAATATCAAAACTGAATAAATACAATTTACAAAACACACTCTTCACTTTTCACCATTTCAAACGGATGAATGTAATATTGGTCTTCGTGACAGACACTATAACCAATTATGTGTGTCGCTTTCGTAAATAAATTCAAATTCCCGATGTGGTCCGTGTGTCCATGAGTACAAACAACATACGCGATATCTTCACACTTCAATTCATGTTTTTGTAGAGCTGAAAATCACAGTAAATTCCTCATTGTTACTGACCCTTTATTTCTTATTAAATTCTTATTAAATCAATACCTTTAATTAGTACGTCTTTATCCCATGGCGACAATGTGTCCACCAAAATATTTTTCGGACCTTTGATCAAAGTACTTGTTCCGCGTGCGAGTACAGTTCCATTTACAATCCGAGAATAACCTTCTTTGAGTACCGCTACTTGATAACTCATTTTAATTCGTAACACGAGGAAATTCAGCTTGCCAAGAATTCAAAAATAAAGCCGTTCATTCATACTTCAATAATAATACCACGGAAACTCCTCCGCAGTCGAAAGTCTCCTTAACCAATCAGAGCCCACCACTCTCACTATGCCTTTTTACTCTCGTTTTAATGTTTTCATTTCCGGTATCCCGTAGCAATAGTAACCTCACCTGAGTTCGAGGCTAAGTCTCTAATTTTGGCACATGCGTCGTTAGACAGGAAGTGAAGTGGTTGTGCATAACGCGCATTCATTTCCACCATAAAACTTTGAAAATATTCGATACTGCTCGAAAGACGCGCAGAAAAGTAAGCGATTGTGTCGTGGTGGTGAACTTTACGTAAAATAGTTAACAAATCCACGAGGTTAAGTCACGAAGGTTAATTGGCACGATGCCAATGCTTTAAAAATGGTCATTATTTAAAAAAAAATCTCTTCATAAATTTTCCAGCTCGTAAATGATTTCTCCGTGAAACGATGGAAAACATTGGGAAGTCGAATCCGGTTGCACAGAACGATGGGAAGAGCGAAGGTGAACTACAACAACTGGAATCGTCTCATCTTTCAACCGACAGTTCACATCATGGGCGCTCATCGCGGTCACCGCAACCTCCGAGAACGACTTACACCGTTAGTATCAGACTCGATGAAAGTTCTAAAACTAAAAGATTTACTCAATTTTTGAATTTCAGGGCGCGCTCAGGCCGACTTTAGCTACAAGGCCTATAGCGCCTGCACCGATACAACCAGTTACGGCCTTAAATTTACAATCAACCGTCTCACCGGCACAAACTTTTATTTCAAAGTCCGGTAATATTCAATTTTTGTCGTTAGATTATTCAAAAATATAAAATTGCTTTATTTCTTACCGTTTAGCGTGTCATCCATCAGCGCCAATACCAACTATGACAGTCCCGGTATCATCGGGCACAATGGCCTCCATTATTCGACCGACACATCCCACGCAAGGCTCGATGAATCCCGCACACATTCCCCACGCCACAATTACTACTTCGTACTCGAGCCACGTACCACGCGGAGCCGCCGCGGTCGCTAGCATCACGCCGCCACGAGCGGCTATGGCCACTCCAATAAGGGCCCCGCATTTGCAGCCCGCTTCGATTCCAATTTCAAGCGTGGTACGAATTGGAGCACGATTTTATTAATCTATATTAATGTTTTTGTCGATTAACAGCCGCGTTGTTCATCTATTCGTTCGTTACCCGTGACAACGTCGATTCCTCCCAAACCGCAAGCGTCGTTGATGAATGATCCTCTGAGACCTCGGGGAGGCGTCGCGACTGTTCAATTCGGTGCTCATTTACGACCGACCGATCAAATTATTCGGACCAGTGTGTGCGGAGTGGCATCTAAATCCGTTCACGTGTCCCAACCCGTTGTATCTGCCATAAAACAAGTAAATGTATATTATGAATCTTATTTTTATTCGTAATTTTCGATATTTTTGGGGTTTTTTTTTAGATGCCCGAGAAAGGATATTATAAACCCCACCCGAGTACAAATATGAGTGTAGGGTCTTCGGTCGTAATGCCCGTTCAACAACATTCTACACTGGTGTCGACCGCTTCAACTGCGATCGGTGCAGCATCGCCAGCTTCTCATTCACTCGCACTGACGTCGACCCAATTGGTCGGAGCAAAAACGCAGTTACGGATTCCGCCGCCTATTATGTCAGTTCAAGCGGTTCACACTGTACCGCCACTCAAATCTCAACCGACTCAGCAACTCGTGTCCGTGCCGACGGTGACAACCAAACCGAGTACGATATTTTTTTATATATTAATTTATTTTTGTTGCAAATTTGTGAAAAATATTATTCCTTATATTTTTTCTTCTGTAATTTTAGGCATTACGATACACGGGTCGCCGCATTTGACAACAAACTTGACTTCGGCGGTGCCTAGAATGACAAATGCCGCTTCAATTCCAGTTGGTAAATAGGTGTTATTTTTATTTTTTTATATTTTTTTTAAATTTAATATAATTTATCAGCTAAAGTTCAACCACTTTCCATGACAACTCGAACCAATTTGGACGTGAGCGAAAGCAGTAACACAGTAAATTTGTTCGTGCCTTCGCATCATCCGACACAAACAAATCAAGCGCCCGCAGCAGGATCCGTAGGAACTGCGAGTGTCGTGCTCATGGAAGCGCCGCACCCCTTACCAACTTACATTTACGAAACGTACCAAAATACCATTACGATGGCGCCGTACGGAGGACCACCGGCGACATTTTCAACATTGCAACCAGGCAGTGCAATTCGATGTAACAAAACTATAAAAATAAATGAAATGAAGGCATTCTAATTATTCAAACATTTAGTACCTTCACATCCAAGCCAGAACATCACCGCAGCTGTACAAAACGCATCACGATCTGCATCCGTTAGTCCAATAATGGTCGCCGTGGAGCAAGGACGTTCGTTGACATTACACACGAGTTACTCCAGCAATGCAGAAAGTGAGACGTTTTAAAAGATTTTTGATTAGTCAATTGTTTAACTATTTTTATTTTATAGCACTCGTAACCACTTGCGAGCCCATTGTTAGCTCCGTATCATCTTCGATTCACGCGGTAAATAGTGGGAATTATTCTGGATCTCAAAGTGGTAATTGTAACTCGACATCATCCGTATCATCGTCTCCGAGACCGAGTATTTTACGTAAACGAACGAGTGAAGGGTAAGAAAACATTTCATAGAGTATGCAGGTTAATTTTTAATTTTAAAAAATTTAGATTGAGCGTCGTGCGAAAGAATTTAATGGCTTCAATGCCGAACTTGGAACCGCCTACGAGTCCACATCCCGATTCAAATTTAAATAACGTCTTATTGTCGGCTACATCACCGAAACCTTTAAGGTATAAATTAGTTTTATCGATTTATTACTTATTATAACATTTTTATATTTACAGCGAACAAAGTCGAGAAAATGGTTTAAACCGACTTCACGAAGATAAGAACATCGCTAATACTGTTATTAAAACAGAACCATTAGATGTTGCCGATAACTGTCAGTATTCTTTTTTTTCAATTTTAATTCTATAATAATTTTTAATTTTTAATTTTACAGCTAATAATCGGACAACGAACGGAATAAGCGTAGAAACATCACCTCGCAAGAAACCTCGGAAACAGCAATTGTATTATTATAAAAATCATTTCGAAACTAAACATTAATTTAAATAATCATTTCAGAACGGGAAATGAAATGGTAGAAGCGCACTCGACGGATGCGGAAGATGAGTTCGAAAGAGACAGCAGAAATATTAAAAAGGAAAGTTTAAAACACGATGATGGGGTCCAATTATCGACGGTGCGTCCTCGTCCTAACATTACATTAATCAACAGCTATCGCCATACTTGGAAATCTCGACATAATCACTTCCTGCACTACTCAGATGTGAAAGCGAAAGGTGATTTTTTTTTCTCGTTACAAATATTCGCTTTTATTAATTAAAAATGTGTTTGATAGAAGAACGGCGCACCAATATCAGCGATTTAGCGAATCAGAAAGGCATGATGCAGAAACTAAATGGTTGGAAAATTCATCACTTGTCTACACAGCTCGACGAAGTGGTATAATTAAAGTAAAGAAATATTTCGCAGTTATTTTAAGTACCAATTTAGGTCGATGACGAAGATGGAGTTCTCAAGAGATTAAACGATTTTCTATCGCGATTGGAGGACTGCGATCGTCGCGACAACCGCGAATCCAATGGCGTCAGCGAATTGATTAAGGTAATTTAACCAATTTGTTTAATTTGTTTTTATCGGATTAATGTAATTTTCAAATTTTTCAGGGAAATTTACAGCGATGTCGGATTATCCGCGATCAAATGAAGGAAGCCAAACAGCAAGTGTTAAAGGTCATCGATCATAAATCGCAAATACTCGACATTATTGGAAAATACATAGCTAAAAAACCATTAAGAAAAAAGGATAAGTTTTAGTGCGAAACAAGTATTTCTTGTATATCGAACTAATATTTGTTGTAAATTTAACTCGTAGTTTCGTATAGGTGTTGGCAACTTTAAAAATTTGTTTATGCGATTCATTTAAAATCTAATTTTATGTATTATATTTCACACTTTATAAATGGTGTATAAATTAACTAGACTCGATTCTGTTATTTTTTTTATTTAACACACAAATTAGAAGTGGGTGAGAATAAATACCTTCTGCGTATATATTAATAGTGTTCGTTAACATTTAACACGCTCAACTTATTTTTCGGGAAACTACAGTATTAATTGTGACAAATTTACAAATTTTAATTTTTCTTTCTGAATTTAGTGGAATGTGCAACTGTGGATATGCAATTGTATAATTAGCACCATTTTATAATCATTTTCTCTTATACTTTTTTTAAAGTTGTTTCTTTCAAACCGCTTCTAAGCTATTAATATAAATTACTAAATTAAAAAAAAAAAAAAAGAAGATATTATTTATAATTATAAACAAGGTTATTCTCAGCTGTCTTATAAAATATTTTCTCCATAATCGGTAAATATCGATAACAATAACTTCTTTTCTTACAAATCGAACTCATTTCCGAGCCATGGCGATGCCCAACCCAATTAAACTTCCCAAAGCAATGGCAACACCTCCAACCATGGCGATGCCCATTAACCCATCTAGAAAAAAGAAAACATTTGAATCGATATGAAATCATTCGGCTCGTTTTTATTTTACCCTTTTCCATGCGCTTTTTAATAACATCTTCTAACTCCTTCGCTTGACGATTCGACGGTTCGACGGACAATAGTAAACGAATATATCTTAACGCTGGTGTGTATTCCTTGAAATATAAATACTCAAATCAATACTACGAACTCGAGAGTTAGTTTTGAACATTCTTACCCTTAGTTTGGCATTTCCTATCGCCAAGAAAAAGAGATAATCTCGTTTCGCCGTCTCGTCACCATTAGATAAAAGGTCTGGTTATCAAAATGTAGATTTTAGTTTATAAGATTCGCTGAAAATATCGCAATACGAACCTTCTAATAAAATAATTCCTTTTTTAATGTCTACTGGAAATTTACTTCGGACTAAGCACCACGAATACTCGAACTGCGTTTTGACATTAACCGGTCCTTTTCGAAGTTGATCGTGGTACTGCTTCTCGAATTTCTGAAAGTAAAGCGGAATTAAATTCGGACTTCGGAAACTCGCCAATGTTAACTCAACCGCCGTTCTACATTTTCATTTTTAAGAACGAAATACCGACAAATTCTTTAAATTTAAGTTAATTGGATTCTATTTCATTGTATTTTGTAGAAACTAGCGCATGACAACGCAGGGGAAAATATTTACCTTCAGAACTTCTAAAGACACAATTTCATTCAATACGTCGCCCATTTTTATGCCACGAACGTCCATCTCGTGGTAGAATTTTGAAATTATTTTTAGTTTACAGTTCTAAAATAAATATTATTTTTGAATCATTTACGCTACGCATGAATTATTACATAAACCAAATTAAATTTTTCGCAACGATGAAAAATTAAATTGAATAAAGTAGTAACGTCGTAGACCGAGAACAGAACCGCACACAAACAAATATAGCAGCCGATTCTCAGCTGTCAAATTGTAAGACGACGTTTATAATGTCTAATCTCGTGTCCAATGGATCGTGGTTCATGAAATAAAATTTACAATTCGTGAAACTTCTTTTGTTGTAAAATTTTCTTTATTTTTCTACTCACTTTTATCTTTATTGAATTTTTTATTCTGTTACATATTAACATATATGTAATATAAACTAATATGTACACGACATAGCCCTAAACAATCATTTTTAATTTCGAATTCGTCGCGCGATTAATTGTTGCATGTTTTACGTAATAATATAAACCGCGAAGCCACGCGCTGTAGCAGCGTGCAATTCTTTTCTCGTTCTTTCAGTTGCGGGGATCGTACGGATGATAACGGCTTGCATTTGCTAATGTAGTTTTCATAGAACGTTCCACACATTTTAGCCTAAAAGTGATTCGAATCAATATTTTATTTTATTTCTATTCATTCGTTTCAAACAATGAAGATATTACTACTTGTGCTGCTTGGTTTAAGTAATTTAGTTTAAAAAACATTCAAAAATCTTATAATTAAAAAAAAACACATTGTAGTCGCTGTAATGACTTCAGTTTCAACTGTGGAAGTCGTAGATGAAATTTCAACGCAGAGTGGTAAAACAGAAAAACTTACATTTTTTTTAAAGTTAGAATAAAATAAATTTAGATTTTTATTTTAGGACTTCTTCTAAGACGAAAGCGAGCTGTCACGACGGCGGCAGGGGCTGCAGCGGGTACTGGTGCTGCTGGTGCTGGTGCCGGTGCCGGCGGTAACGAAACCGCTACCACCCCCGGCGGAGAAATTGCACCAGGAGACGAAGCCCACGAATCATCATCGCATGCAGCCGCGATGCCGTTCGCAATTGTAAACGGGGCCTTGATTTGCGCGGGGATTTTGACAGCTATATTGATGATAGCTAAACAAGATTGAAGCAGCGGTCGGCGAAAATATTGCAATTCTGAAGCGAATGTGACACTTTGCTTTTACTTTGTTAATGATGTTGAATTGTTATTAAAAGTTGTTGCTTTTTATTACGCCTCGTGTTTGTCTCGTTTATTAGCGATCGCCTCTACAGCTCGAACATCAAATTTATCAAGTAAATAATACGATTTTTAAAGTTCTGTGGATAATAAGCATAATTTGCTATTAGTTTACTAAAATTATTATTATACAGGTCCTTTACAAATATACAACAAAAATTATACACGCACTGCTGGGAAAAGTCCTCGATTCCACAAAATTAAAACAATATTTGGCAACTTTACCCATCGTAAATATCGAACAAAATTCTTCATTACTAAAAAAAACAAAAAACAAACAAAGAAAACACTTAATAAATAATGATACACGTTAATATGGCAATGTTAGACAATTCCATTTAGGGGGGAATAAACAGTAAACTATAAATGAGTACAACAAACTGAAATCCAACGACTAAACATTCGATAATCTTCTATATTTAAAAAAAAAAAAATTACCGTAAAAAGAAACCTGCTTAATTTTTTGCATTTATTTGACTAGACGAATACGTTTCGTATTCATCTTCACACGCAATATTCTTTTATTCATCTTTAAAGTAATTTATATTTACAGCAATAGAACACAAGCCTTCAATTTAAAAGTAGTAAAATAATAATAATACTACACCTCTGGAAACTGAAATATCGCACCGATTTAACAATTTTACTAATAGTTTTACCATCGGAGAAAAATAAATAACAAAAAAAATATTTTTTTTTATTCGATTAATACCATTAAAGATTCATTTATTCATCTACGAAATAACTAGAAAATTATACTCGGTCATTCGCTCACATTCACGCATAAAACAAGTTATATCACATTTAAACGGAAATAGTAAATAATAATTACTAAAAATTATTTCTAAAAATTATTATCGATACTTCTTTACGTTATTTCAAATTTAAAAACACAAAAAAAAGATTTCTCAACTTAGTAAATATATAGGATCACTATTCGGATTAATAATTATGTTCACACAAAAATTTAATTTAAAAAAAAATTCTCGTTAATAAAATAACCAAACAAAAAAAAAAAATAGAAGAAAAAAATGAGAGTAGACAGGGAAATAATAATGAAAATATAGTTTCACACTCCTATTTCTCACTTATTTAGTTTCACGTTAAACGACTGCAATTTTGTACACATCTACTAGATCAAAGCCTTACTATTCAAAGAAATGGATTACTCGAATTACTCCTGGGTGGAATCGCAGCTGAATTAACCTGCTAAACATAAAAATATTCATTAGAACATCTCCACACCAATTAAAAATTAGACAAAAATACCATAAATGGGTTCCCAGCAGGCGTTTGCCATACATATTGCGTTCCAGTAAGAGATTTAGTCGGTGCGAACGAATTCGACGATGAATATGGGGTTTGTCCTTGACTCTGATTCACGTTAAAATTCATCCATCCGCCAGTCACGGGGCCCGCGGTGGGCCAAACAGTGTTGGTAGTAGGCTGTTGCGTCGGTGGGAACCCTCCATTTTGTACGTTATTAAATTGGCCATTAACGGCTGGAAAACCGCCAGTAGAAGAGGGCGGAGAATTAAACTGGCCGAACGATCCCGCGTTAGATTGAGGCGTGTGGAACCCGGCAGCAAACGGATTACCTGCAATTTAAAAAAAAAATATTTAATCAATAAAATTCTTTAAAATTTAACCAAACTTCGAACCGGTCGCGAAACCCGAGGGTGGAGGCTGAGTAGGAGTCCACGTTTGTTGGTTGTTCGGAGAAAAAGGATTCGGGGAACCTAAAAACAAAAAACAAAATTGAAAACTTAATTTCAAAATAACTTTTTAATTTTTTCTTACTACCGGTACTGATAAAACCACTCGATGGAGTATTGGCTGGAGTATTTCCGTAGCCAGTCGGCACGTTACCAATACCATTTACATTCCACGTAGGAGTGCTAGTCTTACCTATTATAAAAAATTTAAAATAATTTGTTTTTCTTTAATTTTTTCTTTAAATATTACCATCCCATTCTGGAGGATTAGTATTGGCATTACTGGTACTATTGAACAAATTATCCAAATCAGCGAGGGCGGCATATTTGTCTTGAGCTGGAGCCGACACAACCGAGGACGACGATGATTGCGGTAAAGTATTCGTAGTAGACGTCGTGCCCGAAGTCGCGGAAGGCGCTAAAGAGCCGGGAGATGTCGCCGGTGCCGTTCCACTCATCGCAAAATTAGCAAACTGACTGCTCGCACTGGCTGTGCTCATAGGAGTGCTTCCTACCGAAGGTGGACTGCTCATAGTTCCTGTCGAAAAAACAGAGGTGGCAATAGGCAATATCGAGGAGGAGGCGGATTGCTGCACGTGACGGTCAGTGCCGTTTTTTCTTTCAAAGTCTGACATTGACTGACAGCTGGTAGATTTAATTTCACTGATACGCGCCAGTTCCGAATCAAGTTTCGATAACGGAGGAACGGAATCGTCAAATGACTGCCATGTTTTCGGTAAGTTAGGTCGAGGAAAGGAGAGAGAGTGATTATTTCTGAGCGACGATTTCGGGTGAGGTCTTTTCAAAATGAAGGTGTTTTGGGACGGGTTGTGCAAAGAAATTTGTGTGAGGCTCGAGGAGTGTGACTGAGATCTGGGTAAGGAATCGACAGCAACTAAAAAAAAAGAAAAAAAAAAAAAAAAGAAAAAAAGACAAAATGACAGGTCGACTAAAACAAAGTAAGGTAAAGAAAGCTTAAGCGGGAATTTTATATAACAGAAGATTTACTTAGTTAAGTTTTTTCACACCAGCTGCGAGTACAATTCACACACAGCGTGAAATAAACAAGCGCTGTGTGGCCTATACTTTTTCTCTCCATGTAAATTTTTTTAGTATTAGTTCGACTAATAATTTCCTAACGTTACAAAAATACCAATATAATTTTTTTTCTCATTACCGGAAGAATTGAAGTTTTCAAAATTGGCAAAATTCGCAGTTTGACCTGTAAAATATAATTAAATTTTATAAAAATTTAAAAATATTTACGTTTTATAATCATACTCGAAGAGCTATTGGCCGACGCGAAAGGATCACCCGAAAATTCACTCAAGAGATCTAAGGACGGACGATGCGTATTATTCTGATGACTACTCGATAAACCAGGATTCGACACCGAGGTTGCGAGTATCCTGTTATGTCCCGTACTAAAAAAAAAAAATTAAAATGAATATATTACTCAATCAATTGAAGATTTAATTTTTTTTTTTAGTTTAGTTTTCAAATTTTAACCTATTCAAACAACACCTGATTATTTTGCACTATTAACGGCTTCACTGCATAATTCACTAAAGCTGTCAAAGGCTTCACTTCTGGAACAGGTGTTGTCGGTGCGCTCGCAGCAGGCGAAGGAAGAACCTGGTTTTTAGGCAACATACTCGGATCGACATACCATCGTTTCCGTTCATATTTCTGTATCATAAAGTCTTTGATACGTTGTTCATCCTTCGATTCTGGTTCTACTATGCCCCGTGAGTCATGGGTGCCGAGCCACACCCTTCGGCAATACTTTAAAAAATAAAAAATTCAAAATCAATATCGAATCGGACACACGCGATTAAAACAAATTGATAATTACCTCGTTTCCTTTGCCGCGAATGAATTCAATTTCTTCAGGTGTAAAACTCGTCATGGAAATTGACTTGACCCGGTAAGGGGGATTCAAACCGCGTCTAAATTTTCAAAACAAAACAAAGATTAAAATCTCAACTTTATAATTTATATTCGTTTATATCCGATTAAAATTCGAGTTCAATGTTAATTAGAAACTAGTTAATGCGGCGTGTGAATTATATAAGCGCGAACGATGAAGCAATCCTAAAATATCTTACGAATTACATCCATTTAAAGATTCTTCGGCATTTTTTTTTATTATTATAGTTCAATTCGTAACTATTTTCAATTTTATTATTTTTATTTCTCGTTTGTTTCAGCTTCCACGTCGCCGCCCGACAGCAACCTCCGAATTACTCGCACTAAATATAAATAAGTTCGGCCTTTTACTCAGCGTAATTTACGTTTCGTTAAGTTTAAAGAGGCAACGGAAACTGTTAAGTGGCAGTTGGCTTCTTCGCCCTCGAATCCGTCGATAGCAAAGTTATATTACGGAGGGTTTTTTACATAGGCCTAGTGGAAATTATCAAATTTTAACTCACAATATCCCACTGCACGATGTACAAACGAAAGAACCAATGGTCATATTAATATAGGTGGGTCCGCGTTGATGGCAATCGAAACATTGTTTATTATGAGGCTGGGAACCTAATTCGCGGAGGATTTTAAGGTGCTTCTCATCTTGTCGCCTCTTGTTGGCCGCCATTTTGCCCTCTTAATAGGGTTGGTCAATTAGAAACTGAAAATTAAACCGGAATTTAGATTTTCGACGTATGCATTTCAAATACATTTATAGATTATATCGGAAATAAAAATAAATTGTTTTTTTTTATTAAAGACTCGTTATCAATTTTAAAGTTTCTTTTAATATATTCTTGTAATAATTCAAAGATCACGTCGAGAACTCAACTATGACATCATGAATTCTGCAGTAAGTAATAGTACGAGGATATTTTTAAAATCAACGCGGCATTTGAGTTTCATTCTCTCCTCTCCAGCCGGCGCAAGAGAGATAATCGCGATTATTTACTCACACTTCTGACACGCAAATTTTTGGCGTGCTGGATTAATTGGTCCGCGGTTTAATTGTCGGTGTATCGCGAGTTATACATTTGAAACCAATCATGATTCCACTACGCAAAATTCTAGCCGTTAATTTTCATGGAAATCGCGCTGTTAATGTGGAGCGATTAATGTCATGTAGGTAAGGTCAAAATTGGATCGGAATTTACAATCGCGCGACCCAATCACTTAAGTAAAGATTAAAATCAAAACGTGAATGATCCATAAAAGCAGCTAATTGAAAATGGCTCAACTTAATAAATTAATGAAAATAATATGAAAATTTCATTTATCACATAACGATTTATTTTTAGATTTTACGCATCGTCGATGCCAAAAGAACACGAAGCACAGAAGTCGCCCGAACCTCAAAAAAAGAAAAAAATCGAGTCAAAATCATTTATGATGAATATTTTTACGGGTACATTGCAAACGGAACAAGTGTTTCCATACCCAGATGGTATTATGCGCATCGATTTAAAAAACCAATTTTTTTTAAAAATTAAATTAAAATCGACTTTTTTAATTTCTAAAAATAGTTTTAAACGCCGATCAGAAAGGAACACTCAACATGGTAATGGGATCCACCGAGAAGTTCTTCCAGGTCACTATAGTTCATTCGTATCAAAACGAGATTCAGGTTTTAATTAATTCGAATTTTACAGGAAGTAAACGATTCTTTTAAAAACGACGCGAACGAATGTTGCGACGAAAAAACTACGCAAGCATTACGAGAATTAGGCGCATTCGGTCTACAAGTACCCACCGATCTCGACGGCGTCGGGATGAACAACACGCAATACGCGAGATTGGTCGAGATCGTCGGAGCTTATGACTTGGGAGTCGGGATTTTCCTCGGAGCACATCAGGTTCATTTTCTGTTTTAAATGTTCAGTAATTCTTAATGTGAGTATTTTAGTCCATAGGATTTAAAGGAATTCTCTTATTCGGAAACGATAGCCAAAAGAAGAAATACCTACCTAAAGTGGCCACAGGAGAGAACTTCGCGGCATTTTGCTTGACGGAACCATCGAGTGGTTCGGATGCAAATGTAGAAATTAAACGCGGTTAAATGTAAATTGTACATTTCTATGTTAATTCCACAGTCGATCAAAACCAGAGCCGTATTGTCTCCCGATGGCAAGCATTACGTATTAAACGGGAGTAAAATCTGGATCAGCAATGGAGGAATCGCCGAAATCTTTACCGTGTTTGCTCAGGTGCGAATTTTTATCGTTTTTCTTTCGATAATATGGCTAAAATCAATTTTTATTTTTTTAGACACCGATAAAAGACGAGTCGGGAAATGTAAGCGACAAAATCACAGCTTTTATTGTCGAAAGAGGGTTCGGAGGGCTTAAATCGGGTCCACCCGAGAAGAAGATGGGTATTAAGGCTTCAAATACTGCAGAACTCTACTTCGAAGATTGTAAGATACCCGTCGAAAACGTATTAGGAAAACCGGGTGAAGGATTTAAAGTAAGTTTAATTATTTATACAATTATTTATTTTATTTTTAAATTTTTTTTTTAGGTTGCCATGAATATCTTAAATAACGGACGTTTTGGAATGGCCGCCGCTATGACGGGAACGATGAAAGCTTGCATCGGTAAAGCCGTCGAGTTCGCGACGACCCGCACGCAATTTGGCCAGAAGATCGAAAATTACGGAACAATACAGGAGAAAATTGCTCGAATGGTCATGTTGCATTACGTCACCGAAGTATAAAAGAAACGAACGATAATTTTTATTCTCGATTAACGAATTATATCATTTCTAGTCGATGGCTTTTATGGTATCGAGCAATATGGATCGTGGGTCGGTCGATTTTCAATTAGAAGCCGCAATTAGTAAAATATTTGGTTCCGAGTCCGCGTGGTACGTAGCCGACGAAGCGATTCAAATATTGGGTGGAATGGGGTTCATGAAAGAAGCCGGATTGGAACGCGTTATGAGAGATTTAAGGATTTTCCGCATATTCGAAGGAACGAACGATATTTTAAGATTATTCGTCATTCTCACGGGTAATAAAATTAAAAACTATGAACGATAATTTCGTAATTACTTTGCTCATTTTAAAAATGTTTCAGGCATTCAAAATGCCGGTAGTCACTTGAAGGAGCTGCAAAAAGCACTCAAGAATCCAGCATCAAATTTAGGCGTAATAATGGACGCCGGCGCCAAACGCGCGTGGAGAATGGTGGGATTGTCCAGCGCTCCTTCTCTAGCCGGTCACGTCCATCCCAATTTGTCAGATTGCGGAAGTTTGGTAATATAAAAAATTATTCGTAGAAAAAAAAACAAAAAAAATAATAATGGTAAAATCGTTTTAGGCTTCGAAATCGATCGAAATGTTCGGCTCGTCAGTGGAAAACATATTGATCAAACTGGGAAAAAAAGTCGTCGGTACGAATTATTAAATGAAATTAAAATTTTCACATTTCTTTAACGCGATTTTCATTTTTAGACGAGCAATTTTTGTTGAATCGATTAGCCAACGCTGGAATCGATATTTATAGCATGATGGTCGTCCTGTCCCGAGCCACGCGCGCTTTAAACGACAAAGCTAGCTCAGCCGCTCACGAGGAAAAAATCACTCGCGTTTGGTGCAACGAGGTAATAAAAAATATATTTTTAAAAATTAAAGTTAAATAACTGGAAAATGTAATTTTTAAGGCGTATAAACGGATAACTGACAATTTAGCCCAACTGACGGCGAGTGAAAGTCAGCAGAATTTCGCCGCAATGAAACAAATTTCGATCGAAGTATGTCAGAATGGTGGAATTTGTAGTCAACATCCTCTCCGTCTTTGAGTGGCACCATCGTCATCGTGTAGAAAAGTATAAATTGAGCAAACTCATTGTTGCACATTAAACAGTCGATTGTAACATGAATTAAATAAAGAAAGCAGTGTAGTAAATGTACAACTCGTTCGTTTATTAAAAATCCTATATTTTTTAATAATAATAATAAAATGTGTCGCTAGAGTTGGTAACAGTCGATATAAACAGTTCCACGATGTTTAGAATATTTCTAGTGTTCATCTTTACCTTAAAATTTAATTTTTGTGCAAAGTAAATTCTACATATTTTGTTACAACGTGCATTTTTAAGAATTACCTTTGAATGTTTTTAGCGAAAAACAAATTGTACTTACCGCAAAGTCAACTCTCAAACCATCGATAACGTATCATCCTTGCATTCCCGATCTATTTATTTATTTTAAGTAATTAATCGAACATTAAATCCTATTTAATCCTAACAGGTAAATCCTATTTCAGTAAAAACGTCTATGTCGGAAGAAACTTGGAAGGAAAGTCCCTCTCTCCTTTATCCATGAACGAATCGTCTCTCCAGGTAAGCTTAACGTCAAGATTTATAAATACTTCATTCATTCAAACTGATTAGATTTTATGTTTCAAGTTTTTTCGTGGCATTACTACACCCGAAGTATCCGAAGCGAAATTTCTGTCCAACGAATACATCGCTTTAATTATTAATAATAAAGTGGCTATTTACAACTCATTGAACAAATCCTACAAATTCATCGGGTCGAGTAATTAAAAAAAAAAAATTAATATACAAAATCTAAAATTTTATTGCTCGTATAAAATCATTTTAGAGCACGAACAGGATTTCGATTCTTTATCCACGTACATTTGTTGCAACGCATCCGCACTGTGGTGCCAAAAACATTCTTGCATTTTAGCAGCGTATAGATTACATTCTCACACCACGGATGAAGATGTATTGTTATCTCCCAACTGCTCCGCGAATAATGTACAATTTATTCGACTTAATTTGGTAAACTTGCAACTAAATCTTTTTAATTTCGGTAATTTATTAAAATTAAAAATTATATTTCTACAGTCGATTGAAATATCATCGCTAGTTATAATCGCATCAATCGAATCTCTCGCCGCATTCGTTTCGTATAAAGATAAGCATAATGTAATCATAATCAATTTCATTAATTACAAAATTACATTACATCTTTTAAATTCAGGCTATAGCGAAATACTATGCATTCGGAGATTTGCCCGCAGCCACAGCCTACAGATTTAATATTTATGATAATGTTATATTGGGAGCAGCCAGTTTTCCAGGTCAGGATGATTTTCTTCTTATTTGGGCTGAATCCGCTATATACTATTCGATAAGTGCCGGTATTTAAAAAAAAAATTTTAAATAAATTTGAATCGATATAAAGCAAATTAATTTTCTTAGGTCAAATTATATTGCCTTTAAATATTTACCGCATTGATCCGCTGGATAAAAAGGTTTATAGAGTGACTCAGTTTCAATTGAGCGGCCCATTCGTCGCGAGTATAGTTGCCTCAGAAACTTTTAAGTTAAAAACTAGCAGTTTTTCATATTATTTTTCCATTAGATTCTGCCGGTCACTTTGCTTTCCTAACATTAAATGGAGACATAATATATGGGGCAGTTTCTCTGCACACTTTCGCTTTAATAGTTATAAAAAAACCGTATTAAATGTTGAGTTTTGAGAAATTTATACGCGGTAATTTTTCAGGCTAACAATATTACGGATCCTTCTTTATTGGAAGTATTATTCATTTCGAGAGTGTCGTCTTTAAAATTGTTAAGTGGTAGTGTACAGAGTGACGATACTATAAAAATTGAAGCGAAGGACGTTGAAAAGAATAGTTTCTTTCCTAAAAACATGATGAAATGCACGGTTAAGGATTAAAAGTTTTTAATTTTTAAATTTTTGTTTAATAATTGAATTATTTTAGACTTCTTTTTTTCACTTATCGTTGCCAGTGGACGATATTTACTTGGACAAAGCTGATTCTCTTACTATAAATGCTACACACGTCCATAAAATTGGATATGAACATAACTTAGCCGTTACAGTCGCCATGGCAACTTCTCTTAAGCACGAAGTCGCGACAATTTCGACTCGACAAAACACAGTCACCGGTTTCACCGAAGATATATTGGTCGGTTAAGTGAAATTATTATAATTATTATAAAAATCGTGCATAACTCGAAGCGTTTGTAATACAGAGTATTAAATTGATGGTAAATCAAGATTTTAAACGACTGCAAAAACCCAAGTTGGATACATTTTAAATGAAAATTAAAAAACTGATATAATTAATGGATTATTTATTTTAATTTACAGAAAAAGAGATTACCCTTTATTGGTAAATCGAGTTCACATGTACGCTTCCAAAGAACCTCTCGGCTGCGACATACCGGTACACGAGGTCGCGCACGTCTCGATCGGCTGCCCCGCACAGCGCAGACTTGTAGTGAAGAACAAACAAGAGTACGTTTTCTATCGATATCAATAAATTACCACCAAATCGTAAAAAATATCATTTTAGACGACCTATTTTCTGCAACAAATTCATGAGAAATAATTACACCCGGATCATAAAAAAGTGAAATTTTTAATAGTATTTAAAAAATTTATTGAAAAAAATGAAAATTCTATTAATTCAACAGCGCACCTTTAACACCGACATATTTCTCTAAAAAACGCTATCCATTCGCGACTGTCACTTCCGATGGATCCATCGAAGTCGTTTACAACGTCACTACGTTCGGATGTCCATTAGTGACCAGTTTATTAGAACCTTTAATACCGATAGTTCATTTACACGATGGCAACAAGAATCTCGGTCCAATCGACGGTGATTTTACCGTGTTTAGTATTTTTGGACACAAAGATTACACTTTTACAAAGAATCCAGTCGACGCTGGTTGTTCAGTGGCGCCTCAAACTTGGTCTAGAATGATGAGGGCAAATAAAGATCCGAGAATCGCATGGACTGGAGCAGTAAGTTAAACGTTCCATTCTAAAACGGAACCGAGTAATTAATTTCCAAATTAAAAGAATTATGTTCCGTGTTACACTAATCCTGGAAAAATCACTGGCTCCGAACACGTCGACATAACCGAAGATTATGAAATAATTAACTCCACTAACGAGAACGGAATTAATATTTTATCTTCCTCGGATCAGTTGACATTTTTTGAACTCGTTCTTCTGGATCCCGATTTAAGGTCAAAAAATGATTTTAATTTTAAAATTTTTTAAATAATTTTTATTTTTATATTTTATTTTTTTTAAATTTTAGTTTTTGCGACTTAAGAACAAATTTTGCAGTTCACAATGTGTACAGCCTCCAAGTCTGGAACACATGGGCGCCATTAGTCGTTTGTTTCTGCTTCCTCATCATTTGCTTAATTATTCTAATCGCTGTATTTTTTTATTGCCGACTCCAATTGGTCGAACGTATCTTCCTCGAACCCAAAGGAGACGAATGGGACGACTTGAGCGAAGAGTCTCAGGAACTTTAAAAATAAACTCTACAAAGCACCCACGCGAAACGCAACAAGGTCAATTTTAACGGAACCGGAGTGCCGTTGACCCACTTTTGTATAATCAATTGTATTAAAACGGACCATTTCCTTTAAACTGTGTCATCGTTGTCTCTCACCCCGGATTTGAAGTCAGTTAGTCAGCACACCCCTCTCGAGTAGGGCGGTTTGATCCGTCCACGGTTCCGGGACAGGTGGGGGACCCTCGCAGATTATAAGGAAAACCAGACACTACTTAAAGATAAAACTAGGCCACGAGCAGAACGAAGCATCACAAGCATTCGAGTCGTATCGCGCGCAACACCGTTAACAAGGAATACTCGAGAATACACGAGAAGCGACGTAAGGAGTCTGTTGACGTTTTTTTTTTCAAATCTTGAAAACCGGTAAGCGAAATTCACTTTTAAAAAAGTAAAATAAGGAAAAAGAGGATTTTTTTTGAGACTCTGAAAACACGTATTAGTCGAATGATTATTATTACGTAAAGTGAGCGATGTGTAAAGGTCGAGTTTGTTTTCGTTGAGGGTCATTCGTAAGTTGCTTCTCTTTCCCTTCCGGCTGGCCTCGATGACCACAAGGTCACGGTCGAGTTAAGTTTAGCATAGCCGTAGGATATCCTCTTTCGACTTATTCAAACCTATTGTTTGCACGCTATATTTCTTCTAAGCATAGTGAGTGACCATTTTGCTTTTGCTCGCATTTCGCAGCTGGCCCTCGGGGCGGCCCTCACACCTTTTGATTTGACAGCCATCACGATGAACCCACTGCTCAAATTACTTTTCGTCGCCCTTATATCGAAGGTATTTATATTTATTTCATATTTCGCGTTGTAAAGAAATTCAAATATTTCATTATTATTATTATTATTATTATTATTATTTTTTTTTTAAATAAGATTAATGTCGAATCCGAAAAGACGGATTTGCAACCGGAGCATCGGTTTTTAATCGATCCGAATACGTCGTTTATGGACAATCCTACGGCCGATTTACCCCAAATTAAAACCGTAAATGTGGCTTGTGAGAAAAACAAGATGAGGGTATTTTTGGAGTTCGATCGCCCGTTTTACGGAATGGTCTTCTCTAAAGGACATTTCAGCGACAAAAGATGTCTTCATTTGCCAGCCGGGAGTGGTAAATTGAACGTCGATTTCGACATTGGTTTATCGTCCTGCGGTTTAACGGCTCGCAGCAATACCGTCGGAACTGATGGCAACGGTGCGGGGGCTTACATCGAAAACACCGTGATAATTCAATACGATCCCGCGGTGCAAGAAGTGTGGGATCAAGCGAGAAAATTACGATGCACGTGGTAAGCCGAAATGTACATCTCCATATAAAAATTTCATACTTATAATAATTTTTATTATTTTTTTAAACATTAATCAGGTACGATTTTTACGAAAAATCAGTCGCTTTCAAACCATTCGACATCGACTCGATGCAAGCGGTTACAGCCAACTTTCTGGGTGACAATCTCCAATGCTGGATGCAAATCCAAGCTGGCAAAGGTCCTTGGGCCAGTGAAGTTTCGGGAATCGTTAAAATCGGCCAAACGATGACCATGGTTTTAGCCATTAAAGACGACGACAATAAATTCGACATTTTAGTCCGCAACTGCGTAGCGCACGACGGTAAGCGACCACCCATTCAACTGGTGGACAACCAAGGATGCATCACCCGTCCGAAAGTCATGAGCCCTTTCACCAAAATAAACAACTTCGGTCCCTCCGCCTCGGTCGTTTCGTACGCGTACTTCCAAGCATTTAAATTTCCCGATTCGATGGAAGTCTTTTTTCAATGCGTCATTCAAGTGTGTCGAGATCATTGCCCCGAACCAAAGTGCGCAAACGCGGCCGTAGTGGACAACCGAGTACACAGTCCACCTACTTTACCACCTCAGATGCCCAATCATCTTCAATTTCCACCGGGTTTACATAATCCGAATGAAAAAATTCACGCTTTACCATACCCGCCTCTTCACGGCTTACCACCAATTCCCGCACCGGTTCCCGTACCGTTATCGGCGGGGTACTCGAGCGTCGGACGGGTGGGCGTCGCGTCCGATGAAACGACATTAGTGAGCGATGAAAGTGACAATATTCAACATTTGCCTTTGGGAAGTCCTCGTTCGTTCGACGATGTTACGAAGGAGGAGAAGGAAGGCGCCGCGGCTAAAGCGAATCGTACGAAGAGGAGTGATCCGTCGACAGACGTGCGGACAACCGGACATCTCAGGGTCGTCGCCCCGGGAGATGTGGCGTTTAATCTCGGAATTGGAAATGAGACTGTGGTAATGGCCGCTCCGTTCGATAACAACGCCGTGTGTCTTCCTTTATCGGGTTTTGTAGCTGGACTCGTTCTTCTTTTGTTTACACTCTGCATGATGATGCTCGTAGCGACGTTTATGTTTTTAAGATTAAGGACTTATAAAGCTAAGGAAACTGCGGCTATCTTCCAGTAATATTGTAATTTAACTTTTTTTATTTTTCATTTCTACCTCTTGCCACTTTACGCAGCTCAAAAATTACGTAAAAAATAGAAAATTCGGTATTTTTCCAACCGAATCGGTACCAGTGATTAAAACACCAAATATCTAACTGTTTTATACGAATTTCTTGACTTTACTTAATTTTTTTATTTTTTTAATTTTTTACTTGAAATTATTTATTTTTAAACATTTCGTATTTCGTGTATTTATTTTTTTTAATTCAAGTTTAAAAAAAAACTGTTACATCGATGTAGCTCATTTTTCTTAAACAATTGTAAACATTTTAAATCCTCGTGTGACTATATGCGTGACAGATGAATAAACGTTGAACGATTCTATTCAAAGATGTTTTTTTGCTTTGTTTTTTCTTCTCACATGCGTGCTTCGAGAACAGGATGTGCAAAAGGAAGCCACATAATCGCACCGACACGCTTAGCTAACTGTAAGCCATCTACTAACCCCCCAGTCGGTCAAGGGGCGAGCAGCACACCGTCGAACAGGTTTTATAACCTAGTGCCCTTTCAAGGGGCGAGGCACAACCCGGAACCTCGCAACGTGCCCTACAGGAGATTTTACATTTCACTCCCCACCTGGAGGGAGAAAAAATATGTGCGAAAACACACCGAGATGCCATTCGAGTTCATCGACCCGTCTTGAACTCTCTATACTCTCTCTGAAGTAGACCCGGTGGCAGATTTCTTGCGAGTAGGTCGTGTGAAATTTTCCACAAAACCAATTGATTCGAAGAGATAAATAAAATTGAAAGGGGCTGATAAATTCAAATAATGAATGGCACAGCATAAATATAGCTTAGTTTACGACTGACATTGATAACTAAATAGTGTTATTAAAATAATCTTACGAATCTTTGATCTTGTCGAAGAATGAACTTCATCAATAAAAAAATAAAAAAATTTTCAATGGCTTTCTATCTTTTTACTTTGTTGTTTGAAAGATGAATCAATTTAATCATCATTCTTAAAGGATCTTTAGAAATCAGACATTATTAGCTATGAATAATCCGAACATCAAAATATTTCGTGTTTACAATTTTATTTTATTGTCCAGTTTAGTAATATTTACATTCTCAACAGAAAACTGTGTAGACTGTTTGCAGAATTTCATTTTTGCTGGCATTATTTTACTCGATTTTAATGCTCGACGTCATGTTGAACACCAAGCGGCGAAAATTGGAATTTCACCCCGTTCACCTTCTTCTCTATTAAATAACCTGCGGAAATAGAGAGGGCCGCGCATTTCTAAGGTCACTATAAATACAAAGTCGTGGGGAAGGTAAAGGTTACTTTCATTTGATATTCGCATTCAGGTAAAATCCACGTTGGAAGAATTGAGAGTCGAACAGCAATTGATTTATGGTTATTTGTAATTAATTAATAGCTGCAGATAGCTTTGTGATTAGCTGTAATCATGAAGTTGACACCAGGATTATTCTTGCTCATCTGCCGACTACTAATAGTGAGTAAATACACAACTTTGATACGCATGATTTTTCAATTTTTTTGAAGATATTAACTTTTGAATTGAAAAATATTATTTTTAGTTTAATATTATTAACTTTTGAATTGAAAAATATTATTTTTAGTTTAATATTATTAACTTTGGAATTGAGAAATATTATTTTTAGTTTAATATTATTACCTATTATATTTATTTATTTATTTATTTATTTATTTATTAAGACACAAAACAAAATTGAAATCTCAGGTTAATTTTTAATTTCCTTTATAAAAAAAATTCAAAATTATTAATATCTTTAAATTTTAAACAAAAAAAAATTCAAAATTATTGATACCGTATCTTTATAATTATTTACTTTTTTTTTACCAAAACAAAATTAATTTTAATATATAATAATTAATAATAATTAATAATAAAACTGCAAATTTGCTCATATTCTAACATCAACAAATTCCAACCATACATTTTTATCAATGGTACGTTAGTGGAATTTGTGTCCCGGTTCTCTCAACAATTTTTTTTAATCATTATTTTGATATAGAAGGATGTAAAACCTTGACCTCGAGTCGAGCGTGTACACGAGGGCACGCGGTCGAACATTTTTATTTTTTCTTCTACTTATTTTCCTTTCACTTCCTGGTCGAAAACCCAGTCCTAAGGCATTTTCGCGTTTTTTCTCCAAATGCCCTTCGATGATTCGAGTGACCGAAGCCGGTTTCACCTTTTTACACGACGTCTTTTCCCCTCCGCACTTAACATCCCATTACCACTATTTATACAACCATTTTTTACCATATTTTTAAATAAACAAACCTTAAACACATCTTTGTTATTTCTTTTTTTTTTTTTACCAAAACAAGGTATCAACATCCGAAGACTCGACAATATCTGACGAAACGACCCTTTTGCCATCCTCGCACGCGCCATTAAACTTTTCCGCAAATCCTTCCGACGTACAAAAACAAGATAAAACCGACGCGGCTCAAGTCAAATCGTACGGCGTGTTGCCCAACTATTACCAACAAGGACCAGCCGCCATCCCCGTGCCTCTGCCCATTCAAATTCAAGGTGGGCCTTTAATGTTGCCATCCGGCGTTCAACAACCCGCTTATCTCCAACAACCGATGCAACCATTGTATCCGCAGCCTTTTTACCAGCAAGCGGGACACAAAAGCGACTCGTTGCCGCCGCAACAACAACAACCGGTTCTGGTTAAGGTGCCCAATAACGAGGCATCGAGACAAAATACGCAGTTTTCCGCATTCGTTTCCGAAAACCACGCGAACCACGCAGCGCAGCCCGCCGCAGCGATGGCGGCATCGAGCCACTCGGAACAAATCATCGCCGCGCCGGACGGTTTAAGTAATCACAAATCGGCAAGTTTGGATATTGACGTCCACATGGAAAATCCTTCCAACTTAATCGGCGTGGGATTTAACAGTTTACCCAGTGATCAACATTGGCCTCAACCGACGCCGGAAATGCCCAAAATCGTCCAATTGGACGTGAGATGCGAAAAGAATTTAATGCGGGTCAGCATCGATTTCGACAGACCTTTCAACGGCATCATTTTCAGCAAGGGACATTACAGATCCGCGAACTGTCTTCATCTTCGTCCGGGTCTCGGACGACAAAGTGTCTCTTTCGACGTCCCGGTTAACGGATGCGGGGTCCAAGGGAATTCCTTAAACGGTATTTACGGCCGAGATTCGTCCAGCGTCGGCGGCTCCTACTTCGAGAACACCATCGTAGTCCAATACGATTCGCAAGTACAAGAAGTTTGGGATCAAGCGAGACGCTTGAGATGTTCGTGGCACGACCAGTACGAGAAATCCGTCACTTTCCGACCCTTCGCCGTCGACATGCTTGACGTTGTGCGAGCGGATTTCGCCGGGGATAATGTCGGATGCTGGATGCAAATCCAGGCGGGAAAGGGACCCTGGGCGCCGGAAGTGTCGGGGATAGTCAAGATAGGACAACCGATGACTATGGTATTGGCGATTAAAGACGACGAGAATAAATTCGATATGTTGGTGAGGAATTGCGTGGCTCACGATGGGAAAAGACCTCCGATTCAGTTGGTCGATAACCAGGGCTGCGTGGTCAGGCCGAAGGTCATGAGTCGATTTACCAAGATAAAGAACTTTGGCTCTTCGGCATCGATTTTGTCTTACGCTTATTTCCAAGCTTTTAAATTTCCCGATTCGATGGAGGTTTATTTTCAATGCACAATTCAAATTTGTCGTCAACAATGTCCCGAACAATGCTCGCAAACAACCGATAATGATTTGTTAGGTAATTCTAACGTTGTTGCAGCGCCTTTTACATTTGGCAAAGGTCGACCTCGAGACGAGAGAGATGTCGCGAGACAGTTGAGTGAGGATGAAGAAGATGAAACTCAAGTCGGGGTTAAAAGAGTCATTCAAGTAGTTTCAGCGGGGGATTTCGCATTTACTCTCGAGAATGCGACTAATTCAGCTACTCTCGTTTATCCTTCTAATCAAGAAGACTCCGGTTACGTCTGTATGTCCACGGCTGGTTTCGCCGCCACTTTAATTTTGTTGTTATCTCTTTTAATAATAGCGTCACTTTTGTGCACTTTTCTATGCATTAGGCAGTATACTTTATCTCGGAACGATGGAAATTTACCTTCGTTTATTAAAAAATCAATTAGATAGATTTTTAAAATTAGTTAATTTTTTTTGTGTTAAGTTTTTATGAATTTTTGTGCCAGAAAAAAGTGCAATTAGGGGTAATTTCCAGTAAAGAAAAAATAGAATAATTTATTCGTTCAGGAAAAAAAGGTGTTCCTAGTTGTTATCGCGTGCCTTAATTGTTTTATTTTGAATATATCTAAAATCGATGTACAACATTCGTCTTCGCAACGTTGCTCAAATCACTCGATAATGTATTCTGTTAAATATGTTATTTATTATTTTTATTTTTAAACGACAAAGTAAAAGTGAAAAACTGTCTTTTTAATTGATTTTCTTACAACATTATTCCACTAAACACACAAGTCTATTTCGAGCAGACGCCTCTTTACATCTATGTATTAGTAATTATTTAATTCCACCGATGGCGCCACTAGTCGATTACATTTTCCCCACAAATTTCAACAAATTAGAATCGATTCATTTAATTAATAAAGATATTTTCTAACGTCGGAGAATAATAATATCGCGAACCAAAACCGAATCTAACCAGTATTTACACACTGGAACTCGGATCACTTTTTTGATTACGTCCGTGATCTAAAGCGAGGTCGTTGGTACGAAAACGAGGCGCTAGACATATCGGCTGGCCTAGTCTGGTGTAAGTACCTAATAAGAAAGGGGCAGGTACTTTCCCTGCAAATTACTGAATATCACCAAAAAATCTTATTGTATCGACCACATCAAGCTTCGAAGATTTATCTATTAAGTTCTAGCATGTCTTCATCGGGTGACTATGGAAACCCTCTTCGAAAATTCAAATTGGTGTTTCTAGGCGAGCAGAGTGGTGAGTTGTCATTTCTCGAGTTGCCTACATTTTTAGCACTTTTTTTTCTTTTCGGCCTGGATTAACTGTAAAATTGGGCGTTAATTGCCATTAAACTATAACTATTAGTTTTAGCATAGTTCCTATACGGCATTCCGTAAAGTTAGCTCTAATCACAACGCGATAAATCGCACAAACCAAAGCTGGGATAATTAAAGCTAATTATAAAAGCTCCAAATTAATAATGTTGAGTGTTTATATATAATAAAAAAATTGGGGAAATATTTTTATTTATGGATATTTTTTACCGAGGATGGGATTTAGTCGATGGGATTTAGCTCGAGTTTAATGGATAATAAATATTCTATTTTTTTTTAGTAGGCATTATCGTGATTAAACGTTTAATGATGTTTATTTTTTTGGAGAGACAAATATTGTGCTTAAGATTTATCTTTAAGTAAATAGTTACGTTCGTTAGTAATTGCCAGTTAGGGTCGAAATGATTGTTTTATTCGCGTAATCGAGTCAAGATTGCGAAAGAAAATTTTGGGTTAAAGGGGCGAGGTTCTTTAAAGTTCGAAAGAAAATATTTTTATTCGAATGCAATTAATCGATCGATTTTGTTTCTTTCAGTCGGTAAAACATCTCTCATTACTAGGTTCATGTACGACAGTTTTGATAACACGTATCAGGTAAATATAAAAATAAAAAAAAATCGGTAAATATGTTATAAATTAATTTTAAAATAATTATTTTTTACAGGCAACTATAGGAATTGATTTTTTGTCTAAGACCATGTATTTAGAAGATCGCACCGTAAGTATTATTCACGCACATTTGTATTATGTATTTATGTTTATTTTTTATTTTTATTTAGGTGAGATTGCAGTTGTGGGACACTGCTGGACAAGAACGATTTCGAAGTCTCATTCCGAGCTACATAAGAGATTCGACCGTAGCTGTAGTTGTATATGACATAACGAGTCGGTCGCGCGGAATAAGAAATCAGAACAGTTATTAATTTGATTTTTGAATTTATTCAGATGCAAATTCCTTTCACCAAACGTCGAAATGGATCGACGATGTACGGAGTGAGCGTGGTAGCGATGTAATCATCATGCTCGTTGGTAACAAGACAGACTTATCAGACAAGAGACAAGTAACGACGGAAGATGGCGAACGGAAAGCCAAGGAATTAAATGTGATGTTTATCGAGACGAGTGCCAAGGCCGGATATAACGTTAAACAAGTAGATTCGCCTATTTACCTCAATAATTCCGAATAATTAAAATATTTTGTAAATTTTTAGTTATTTCGCCGTGTAGCCGCAGCTTTGCCCGGCATGGAAAACACAGAGAAAACCAAGGAAGACAGTATCCTTGCTTTACTTTATATTATTCACGCCAGTTGGGTATACACGTAAGTAAATCCAGCAATCCAGCACTTTTAATCTTCTATTAACCGGTTTCGGTGTCCGTACTGTCACTGCTGAAAACTCTATGTACAAAATATTAATTTTTCTCGCTACGCACGCTAATTTGGCGACAATCTTGTACTATGCACGGTAGAGGGAACCTATTTTTTTCTTATTTTGGTTTATATTTTTAATTACGGTCGCTTTTTTTTCTTTCCATCTTCATTATGTTTATTTATTTATTTCCTTCCGTTATTTTAATTTTGTCTCCTTAACTCGTGGGTTCAGTGACTGAAGTTATACTGAAGGATTCACCCGATGAAACCAAATCTCAAGAAAGTGGTTGTGCATGTTGAACGAGACGTTAGAGTTTATATCTTTGTTTTTATTATTTTTTTTTATTATCATTTTTTTTTAATTCTTTAACATTCGTTCGCTGAATGAAGAAGCAAACTCAAAAAGATGTTGTTGCCCATTTCACAAGAATCATAGAATTTATATATTCGAGTTTCAGTATGTGCTGGCTTTGCTCGATCGTTATATGCTAGAATGAGATGTGTTTATTTTATAACTTTTTGCGCTTTGATTTAAACAAAAAAATGGGACTTTTTAACTGAATGCACTTAAAAGCGTGCTATTAATTATAAAACGTTATAAAGTGACATTTATATGAATGATAATGAAAACAGTTTTTCGAGTCTTTAAAACACACGGTGGCTGAAAAATATATATATTTTTAAAAAAAAAATAAAGGTTTATTAAAAGAATGGATTAAAATGTGTGTAATTCGTACCGTTTTGTATACAATTTGGCAATTAGTTTACCGTTTCCTTAACTCGATGTTATCAGTCATTCCACTGAAGCCTCAGGAACCCGTCAAGGAACAATCGGATCAAGAAGGCGGCTGCATGTGTTAGACTTTCGCTATTCGGCTTCAAATAATTTTGTTAGTGTCCGCACGTCGATCGTCTGCGCGCATTTGAAAAAAAATTTATTAAACCCAAAGTGTTACCAAATTACGTCCAGCTCAAGAAAGAAGTTTTACGCCGAGTCGAGAAAAAGCCGCTTTCTTTTACGAACTGATTTAAATCGGAAATTTAACCAAATTTAACAAAATTTTACAAAAATTACCTAGTTGTTCGCAGTGCCTACAGGTTCTGGTTTAGCGTATATCCAACTTGTAAATACAAAATGGACGGTTTAAACGGCCTTTTTTTGATATTTTACGTTGTACAAAGGTGAATTAAATACCGTACGGATTGGATGAAATATTAACGTAAAAAAAAAAACATTTAAATTTGAAATTATTGGTAAATTCATTTTGTTTTGCATGGGGAAAGTTTCTTTTGGACTCTAAAAGTTTACTTGTCAATTAATTGTCAGCTGTAAATGTCCTACAAAAATGCACAGGGTCTCGTGATTGCAATTTCATCACACTCGCAGTAGTATTTGTACATTTTAAATCATTAAAACGAGCAAAACAATGGAATTAGCAGCAATATTGTGGATTTTTTAATTTTAATATCCGACATTAGTTCTGGGAGTGTGAAAAACCAACATGTGATATACAGTATATATATAATAGTAGAGAATTTATTAGGATGTGAAAGGGCTGATTTGTATTTGATATTTAGCATAATTAGTAGACTGAAAGCTCAAGTAAATTTTTTTTTATTATGTATTTCACTATGCACATTCGGGGCGAACTTAAACACTTGAGATACTATATCGAAGTATTTAACTTTGGAACAACAATTGGAACAAATTTTGATTATTAACATGATTTATTTTTTGTTATTTATAATATTTGTGTAGCTTTTTTAAAAGAACAATTTTTCAATCGTGTTAATACGCTGATGTTCGATTATACTGCTAAATGACGTGTAAATTGAACCTTTGTGCACTCAGTAAAGCTATGCCGTATCTTGTCATAATGTTATTTTCAATTAATAATACAAACTTACAAACAAATGATCACAATTCTTCGGAATTGTTGGGTGTATAAATTCAAATATGGCGTTGTGATAACTTAAGACAGCTCAGATAGAAAATTTAAAAACCAAAAAAAGTACAAAATCTTGGAGTATAAAACGAGGATAAAAATTATTTTTAAATGACACCCGATCAGTGGAGGGTGATTTTTTATATTCAAGTACTTAAAGGTTACAGGGATGTTCTTTCAGCAGATTATAAATTGCACAAGGAAAGATATAAAGCGCAGGTTGCAGAAAGTAAATATGCTAAGAAAATTGAAAATGGAATAATCGAATTTTGCGGAATATGACAGTTCGTGCGGCGGATTCCGATTCTGATGCAGCCGCTGAGGATGAAAATAGGGATTTATTAGAAGAAGGCGAGGACGAGGTGGAAACAATTCCGCAGAGCATCGACGAAATTGATAAAGCTCTCGAACAACTGCAAGGTACTTCGCAACATTTATTTTTTTATTATAGTATATTTTTAATTTTAATTTTTATTGTACTGATTAAGCGGAATTAGAGAGCTCTCTGCCCGAACTCGAACCCTATGAAGAGGAGGAAGTTCAAGGTTTTCTCGTACGTGAAAATCATATTAGACTTAATAAATAATATATTTTTTTATAGAGCCAGTAGCTATCTCGTACTTATCTCCAGCCGAGGATGTGGAAACTGGTAAGAAGCATAATGACAGTCGTACGTATCTTACAGTAAATTCATTTTTAGGGGAGTTTACATCACCACCTATCGCTGAATGTCGTTACAAATTACTTTTTTAAAAAATGTACAGTATTTATTTATATTACCATACGATGTATATTAGTGAGTTCAGTTAAGAAAGCCGAAAGTCAACCGGAATTAGATATTTTATCATCATCAAAATCAGTGTCACCTTCACCCGGTAATTTTGGAGAATACGCGATTTATTTAAGTCTTTTATTTTAATTGTTTTTATTTTTTGTTAGGGCAAGACGTTGTATCTTCTAAAAGTCTATCCATTCGGACATGTAAGAACATTGGGTTTGAAGTGAAAGTCAACTAATCGCCGCGATTTAAACTTGCAGCTTTTAAATCGATAACACCACTAGAAAGTAAACAAGAAAATGTAACGAAATAAAAAATGTATTAGGTACTCTTTAAAATGTTTTTACAGGTTCCGATGAAGAAATTGAACAAGTTGCAGAAACTTCTCGAAGTGTTAATCAAATTTCCGTTCGGATTTTTTAAGTAAATTTTTATTTCTACATTCGTTTTATTAGGTCAACTTCCACCTTCACCTCCAACGCCTTTATTTCCGCATATAATAGTTTTAGGTTTGTAGGTATACAAATTTTTTTTTTCAAATTTTGTTCGCAATGTATTTTCTCAACGTTTAGGGAAAACTGAATTAAATATAGTGGGCCTAGGCGTAATAAGGCTAAAGGAGAAATTCCCACTTATGGCACAAATTGGTAAATTAAAATGAAAACCGTTTTTATTCGCAGTAAACGAAATAATTTTTTTTTTTTAGACGAATATTGCATAACTGATTTTACTAAAATTCAAAGGATGCCTAAGATTCAGACACTACCAAAAAAAGATAGTAAGAAAATAACTTTAAAACTTTTATTCTTGATAAACTTTCTTGTTTCAGCTGAAATCTATGCACGAACTATTCGACATCCGCAACGACCAAAACACCCAGTCTACTCTCGACCAGAATCACAGCAATGCAATCCTTCAGCCTCGAAACTTCAAACACGAATTAAGGTAGAACCGTATCCAAACATGGAGGAAATCAAGGTTGGAAATGAGTTTGTTCGGGATTGTTTAATTAAAATTAAAAATCTTATTTCGTTCGCAGGTTATTCCCAGACCGCAAACTTCTCATGGATCGCGATCGCCACACTCGACGAGTTAATTTATTTTTTAGCGCCAATTAAGATTACGAAAATTATTACCGCTTTAAGTTTATTATTACAAATCTAAAAAAAAAAATAGGAAAATAATAAAAGAAAGTGAATAAACTCGAAAACATTCATTCGATACTTCTTATTAACGGTTAATTCTAGGAAATATTTGTCTGGCATCCTACGCAGTATCCTGCTGAAGATTTAATTATATTTCGTGGATTTCGCTACATAAAAATTCATAATTGCTTTATTATTCTCACGAATGCATCGTTAATCGCAATCTCGAACTATTTAGCGCGATAATTAGATTTTCAAACGCGTAAACGAAACGTCAACTAAAAGCAATAATTTTACTTTATTCATTCGAAGGAATTAAACGCAGAAAAATAAATCATTTCCTCGTTTACAATTTTTTTTTATTTTTATAAATAATATTTACTTCCCAGAATCACCTACAGGTGGCCAATTTCGCGTTACGTCGTAGTCACGTGAGCTCCGCCTCGACTCATCCTCTCGGGCTCGTCTGTCGTATCATCTTTTCCTTCATACGCAGGAATTACAATCGGGAAAGAAATTACGAGTTTAATACCGATCGCAATCGTCGCATAATCAAACTAAGATCGTTTCGCTTTATTTTGGATACACTAAAATAGATACCTGGGTAAGTAAGCGAAAATACAAGTGGAAAATTACCAATTGAAAAACATAAAGACATATGAGGCTGACCTTTAACATGGACATTATATCTACATTTCATGTGAAACGAAAAAAAAAAAAATATGAATGAATTCCGCCTACCATACTTCACCCGCATTCAATTCGAAAGAAATGAATACAGGTTAAGAAGATATAGAGCTGAAATAAATGCAGGAAAATGCTGAGCTATCGTTCATCGTGTCACCCGATATAACGTAAAATGCTTCTTTTTCCGTCATGAAATTTCTGAAAACTATAATTATTGCGTTATAAAATACTGTAATTAATTTAGACAATTTGTTCGTAAAAAAATTGCAGAAATTTCCATTTTTTTTTATAGTGCAGTTATTTTTTAAAAGTGGGAAAGAGAAAAAAAATATTGATTTATTAATTAACCTGTTGACCACACTCGCTGTTTTTATGCCTTAATTAACCAATGCCGAGTTGAAATATTTTGACTTACTAAATATTTTATGTAATTATCTCGCTGGTTTTTTGTTCATAACAGAATTGCGCGAGATTACATCTTCGTAAAATATATACAAAGAAACATATGCACGTAGTAAAATTAATTTTTATTTTCTTTCTGATGGTGTTATATAAGTGAAAAAATTAAAAAATTTTTTTTTTTTTTTTTTTTTTTTTTGCAAGATGATGACAAATTCCACGCACGGCAGCCGGAAGATGATCAGAATACTGTAAATGTGAGGATTTTAATTGAATTAATTGTAATTCATAAATAATTACTAGATTTAAATGTCATTTCAGGTGAAATTACGTCAATCATCTGTATAAAGCAGATTACTTCCGGTGAAGAAAGGTTGTCGCTATCCGCTGAATGAAAATATCTTTACTTTGTTGACAAAAGTGTGATTGGTTCATCGAGGTGAAAACTTCTAAGTTGTTTTTAAATTGGATCGACATTTTTAAAAATTGCTTATTATAAGATGGAAGACGGAAGCAAGCGGCAAGGAACGAGGTGAAATTAATTGATAAAGCTGAATTTATAACATTATAAGAGCTATTTTGGGCATAGTCTTAATCTGCGTTTAGCATCTTGAATCAAGGTTGGGTTTCCAAGCAACATAAAAGAGAGAATTGTTTTTATATCTTATGCTGGTGCTGGTTTATTTTCCAATGATGTCATTTTTCCAATTGAAATTGATCGGTCTGGGAGGGGGAAAAGTGATGTCATTTTGGGCAAATTAAATTATTCACTTTGGACTTTTGGATATGATAATCAATATTAATTTTATTTATATTTTCAGAGTTTTCAAAAAGAGTTCTCCAAATGGAAAGGTAAATTATTCTATTACAAATTCAAGAATGTCCAGTTTTATTTGATTATTTAATTTTTTAATTTAGATAACTGTTTATCTGGGAAAACGTGATTTTGTGGATCACGTGACGCACGTGGATCCAATAGGTAATGAAGTGTTTTAAATTTAGAATCAGCTAGAGAATATTTTTAGCAGTTAAAAAACTTTTTTGTAACTAAAATAAACAGACGGTGTTGTTCTCGTTGATCCGGATTACCTAAAGGAGCGAAAAGTGTTTGGTCATGTGTTAGCTGCATTTCGTTACGGCCGCGAAGATTTGGACGTTTTGGGTTTAACTTTTAGGAAAGATCTGTATTTGGCGTCGGAACAAATATTTCCACCTGATCCCAACATCAAACACCCTCTCACGCGTCTCCAAGAAAGACTTCTCAAGAAATTAGGACCGAATGCCTATTCTTTTTTCTTCGAGGTAAATTATAATGACTTTGACATCTATTTAATTATTTATTTATTTATTCTTAATTTATTTAGCTTCCGCCTCATTGTCCCGCATCGGTCACCTTGCAACCAGCTCCAGGTGACACCGGCAAAGTAAATATTGATATAAACAACTTTGATTTATGAATTAATTGCTGTCATAATTTTCAATTTTTGTAGCCGTGTGGTGTTGATTATGAACTCAAGGCGTATGTTGCCGACACGGCCGAGGATAAACCTCACAAAAGGTTCGGATTGGTTTAATTCTCGAGGTATTTTTAATTTAATCTTCGAAATTATTAAGAAATTCCATCCGTTTGGCTATCCGAAAAATCATGTACGCTCCGAGTCGGCAGGGCGATCAGCCGAGCGTAGAAGTTAGCAAAGAATTTATGATGAGTCCGAATAAATTGCATTTGGAAGCTTCGTTGGATAAAGAAGTAATTTTGTCAACTTTAATCTAAGATTTTCGTATTTACTATAATACTTAATCAATTCAGTTATATCATCACGGGGAAAGTTTAGGCATTAATGTTCATATTGCCAATAATTCTAATCGAACCGTAAAGAAAATAAAAGTAGCGGGTGAGTTATCAATTTCTAAGATTTGATTTGATATTTCTTCTATTTTTCTCGCGAGTTTATTTATAGTAAGACAAAACAGATCGTATCTTAAATCGATTTATGTCGAAAGATTACACAAACATTTTTTCCTTTATTATTATTTTATTTGTTGCAGTTCGCCAGTTTGCTGATATCTGTTTGTTCTCAACGGCACAATATAAATGCACAGTTGCTGAGATCGATAGCGAGTATGTTTATTTTTATAATTATTATTTTTTATATCGATTGTTTTGTTTTATTTTATTTAGAGATGGTTGTCCCGTAGGTCCTGGATTTACTCTGTCCAAAGTTTTCTATTTGACCCCGCTCCTCGCAAACAACAAAGATAAACGTGGTTTGGCTTTAGATGGCCAATTGAAACACGAAGACACGAATCTTGCATCGTCCACTATGTAAAAAGTTTAAGATTGAAAGGTTTTTTTAAAATAATTTTGTTTTCGCGTTTTATAGAATTACTGATCCAAGCCAGAAAGAAAATTTGGGAATTATTGTACAGTACAAAGTCAAAGTTAAATTATGCTTAGGCCCACTCGGAGGGTAAGAATATCAATATCGTTTAAGAATTTATAATAATAAAAAATTATATGGAAACAGGGATTTAGTGGCTGAATTGCCTTTCGTTTTGATGAATCCTAAACCAGAAGATGACCCAGTTCCGTTCCCACGACAACAATCGACACAAAAGATGGAAATGGATAGCGATGCTGTCGACACCAACCTAATCCAATTGGATGGGTAATTACTAAGATTTAAATTGATCACTAGTTATTAAAATAAATCAAATAAACACTAGACCCGACGAAGAGGACATTATTTTTGAAGATTTTGCACGACTTCGACTGAAGGGAGAAACCGAAGCTTAAAACAAGTCCATAATTTCGCTCGCGATTAACAAGATGTACATATTTGCATATTACGGAAACATTTTTATTCCAATCCATTTTTAATTTTTACTGCGAAATGGCACCAACGCCATTTCAACAAGTAGATTATCATACATAACAAATTAATAGATCTCTGGAAATAACCTCAGACGAGTCTGCATTGTGGAAAAATAAAATAACTAGTCTGCATTAATTTCAAACGAAAAAAGAGTTTGTGCCATCTAATTACGTAATTCTAAAAGATATTGTTTGTGTAATGTGCGTATTTATTACTATTATAATTATGTAGTTTACTTGAGAATTTATTCCGTAACTTTGATTTTAAGTCACATTTTATTTTTATTGACTAATTCGTGGAGAATTAGAATCAGTTAAGTTAGAAACTAAACTTCTGTTTATGTATAGTTATTTAATAGTGAAAGTAAACATTTATATTTAATGTAAAACGATATTATAATTTTATATTGTGCTCGGTCTCGTCTTTATTGTCGTTTAATGATTTAATTGAATTGAATTGTCTCAATTAACAATTCCATTTTATAAGAATTTTGCAAATTAGGTTTACTATGATGCATTTAGATGTTTGTACTGATATTATAGAAACTACCACCGGGTGTTGTTAATGGAATTTAATTTTTTTTCCAAAAAAAAAAAAAAATATTCACAAATATTTCGCATCGAGAAACATATATGCACTTTTATAATTAGATTTTATAACTTTAAAATATTTCATTCTCTTTAATTGGAATTATCATTGTAAGGCGAATTACATGTATGTAAGCTTTGCAATTTTTTTTTTGGAAGGTAATTGGTAAAATGGCAATATTTTTATTAAAATACTTAAAATAAATTTCTTGTCACAACATTTTAAGCTGAAAAATTATTTTACACAAAAGAAAAACCACAAAATGATGTAACTAACCGGAAATATCTATTTCCAGTGGTTAAATATTCATTCGAAAAAAACATGACTAAAACAAAAACAGTGCGTGCCTTTATGATGTTAAGACACGATGCCAGTTTCAAATCCGGTCCGCCGACGTCAATGGCGCTCCTTAGTTTGAAAAGGCCCCGCCTCCCTAATTTCTGTACGTCGTTATTTCTTGGTAATACTTCCTCATCTTACCTCGACTATAGTAAATAAGAACAGCAACACGTGAAGCCCGAGTCCAACGCACACTTTTACTCAGAGACTGAACACCCCAGGTAAATATATACCGGTAATGATACAACGAGGATTTTTTTTTCTTTAAAAAAGGGGAAAGTAGGCCATTATGGGACAATTAAGAATTAACCTATTTTAGGAAGGGAAATGGATTTTAGAGAATTGGGATTTTTATTTTCCTCACCAAAGTTCATGCCTGTGAGATGGACCTTTGCCCATTCACCAACTCTCGCAATTTATCACACCATCACCCAACCATGATTCCCTTAGTGCTATACAGACACGAGAGAAGATTGTTCCTACCCAAAATACATTTTATATAGAAGGTTTTTGACCGATAGAATGGATGGAAACAAATGTTCGACGTTTTGTACACTCAAAGTAAAGGTAGTTAATGTAAATTTCGGGTAATTAAAGACATAAAGAAAAGATTTAAAGTGATAACGTGTAGTAAAATCTCAGATTGTTCTTTTGTTGCTATTCGAAGGTCAATTCTAAGGCTGAGATCTTATCTCACTTTAAACTGATTTTGGAATTTTAATTTTAATTTGTTAAAATTTGTTTTTAAGGTGACAGCCATGGTGACCATCAGTCTTCTACTCGGTGCTGTTATCGGGACGGTCGTTTACATGTCGAAATCAATGTCAATAAACGGTCAATGTCTGACTGAAAATGATGAGTTGCGAAGTCCGTTGAGTGTCGAAGGTTTGCTCAATGGTTCAACCGATTTCGGATTCAACGTATTCACGCGTCTAGCCCCAAATGCTCGACATTCCGAATCGAATATGGCCTTTTCTCCCTTCAGTATTTGGTCAGCACTTCTTATGACGTACTTAGGGGCTCGCGGTCGAACTGAAGATGAGTTGAATTATTTATTAGGTCTGAAGAATGCGAGCAAAGCCGATTCGGGACGCGCCTATAAAGCGGTGAAATATTGGTATAAATTACGAAGTGAGCATCAAATCAATTACACACTCAACCTAGCCAACAGTTTATTCCTCGAACGAACATTTCCTCTTCGTGATTGTATTGAGACCTATTTCGGAAGCGAGATTTCCCGTGTGGATTTTCAACGGGCGCCGGAAGCTGCGCGGGCGGCCATTAATTCTTGGGTGGAAAAAGAGACGAAAAACAAAATTCGCGACCTGTTTCCACCCGGTATGATGGGCAGTAGTACGCTCATAGCTATCGTCAATGCGGCCTATTTTAAAGGTAAATGGCAGAGCCAATTTAAAAAGGAAAATACCCGGAAAGAAGTATTCCACGTGACTCCAGGCCGAGATGTCATGATCGATATGATGCACCAAACGAATCTCTTTTATCACGGAATCAGCGCCGATCTCGATGCGCAAGTCCTCGAAATGCCTTTTATTAGCGAAGAAGTGAGCATGATATTTTTTCTTCCGCTCAAGGACTTTTTAGTGGACTCTGTCGTTCGCGAATTATCCACCGAGAGAATTCGCTGGTTGCGTCACGAGTTACGTAAGAGTGAAGTTGAAGTGGCAATTCCAAAATTCCGCGTGGAAAATAATTTTGAAATGACTCAATTGTTGACTCAAATGGGATTACGCGATCTTTTCATTCCGTCTCAGTCAAATCTGAGTGGATTCAGTGATGACAGACGTCTGGCTGTGAGCACGGTGCGGCATAAGGCGTTTCTCGAGGTTAACGAGGAGGGGAGCGAGGCGGCGGCGGCGACTGGAATCTTAGCATGGAGGTCCGCACGACCTTTAAGCCCGACATCATTTATTGCTAACAAGCCATTTATTTTTATGCTGCACGATAATTTATCCAATGTTGTTTTATTTTTAGGCGTTGTAAATCGGCCAGAAATTACAAATGATGTTTAAAACTTGAACTGTGTATTTTTTTTTTTTGTAAATAGAATTTTAATATATTAATTAATAATGAATAAAATGCGTTTTTATATTGTGTAATAACAGGAAACTGTGTTTTTTCAAGGTAGAATATAAACGTGACCGAACTGATTTTTTTGTTTATGAGCGTCATACATAATTAAGTGCTGGTAATGTCTTTGTAAAAAAGTTGATCTCCGTTGTGGAAATGATTCTGCAGTCATAACTCATAAAGAATAATGAACTGTCCTTAATGTGTTTTGTTGACTTCTAATTCGGATGAATGTCTTTTGCTTTATATTTGTCTACAAGAAATACAAAAAGGGCAAATTGCGAAATGAGCGGCCGATGAAAGAAAAACCAATAATATTTATTCCTCGATTTATTCGGGTTTGTGACCGTCGATGCAGAGTACTCTGCTTTGTGTAAATGCCAGCAGATGGCGACTGATGCGAATGGGTACGACCGATGACGACATCTCATTCACTTGATTTCGGAACAAGGAAATATGGCGTTGTGCGATGCGTCGAATGCGTTAAATTTGCTTTCTCAATATGAAAATAGCGATGAAGAGGAACTTTTAAATTCTTTCGGAAGGTCGTCTATAACGACAGTAGCGAAAGTTAACCCGGCTCCGGGAGTTCCGATAACGGTAAGACCGTTTTAACGTATTAATCTATTAGGCGATTTTTCGGCCATTCCGCGCCATGACTATAGTCTGGTGATACTTTTCTAATGATTATTTCTTTGTTGTTAAAATTTTCTAGGACGGTCTCGATGAAAGCCGTCATGTTGATCCATCGTGTAAGGAAATCGCTCACAACTTCAGATACGAGGAGCTGTTCGCGCCGACGGTAAGTTAGCTTTTAGAGTGTATCGAGTCGTTTTAATAAATGATTAAATTTATTTACAGTTTGGCCCGGAAAATCCTCACAGGACACAGCAGGAAAAAGCACAAAGAAATATGTTGTCGGGTTACGTTGAACCGGCCAATTTCAATGATTTTCACTTTGAGTCTCAGAGGAGGACGTTCGATAGTTTTGGTTACGCGTTAGATCCAACAGTTGATGGTGGATTGGACGAAGGATTGAAATACGTCGGAGAAACGGATACTGCGAATGAAAAAGATGGCTTGACTGTTTTTGAAGCGAGAAAAGTTCGATGTGAGAAAAGAAAAGGTTAAAAAATGATAAGCCGGAAGATATCGAAGGTTTTCTCGGTCCTTGGAGAAGTTTCGTAGATGAAATTAAAGTGGCTAAACCGACACCGGTTAGAAGAAAATTATTTTCCTAGGATTTATAAGCTAAAATTTAATGATTTTTTTTTTTTTGAAGGAGGAAAAAGAAGAGATGGATGAAATTATGAATAAAAAATATAAAAAGGGCAAATTGCGAAACGAGCGGCCGATGGAAGAAAAATCAATACTCCACAGTATGAAAATATTAATTTTTTTAGGTTCGCTTAATACACGTGCTAATTTCTTCACTTTTAAAATTTCAGTTAAAGATGCTTACGATTACCAAGGACGATCGTTTCTGCACATTCCTCGGGACGTCGGGGTTAATCTTAAAAGCGACGATCCGCCAGACAAATGTTTTATACCGAAAAGACTCATCCATACTTGGAATGGTCACATTAAAGGCGTTTCTGTTATTAAATGGTTTCCACGCTCGGCGCATTTATTGTTATCGGGCAGTATGGACACCAAAATAAAGGTGAGTTATATTAATTTGTTCTCAAAATACAGTTTATTCATGAATTATGTTTTTATGATGCAGTTATGGGAAGTTTATAACGAACGACGGTGTATTATGACTTATGTTGGACATCGACAAGCTGTTCGCGATATTTGCTTCAACAGAGGAGGAACTCAATTTTTATCGGCTGGTTACGATCGGTATATCAAATTATGGGATACTGAAAGAGGTACGTTGTGGATTCTAAATTAGGAGTTAGAATTTATTTATTTATTTTTATTTTAGGAGACTGTATTTCGAAATTCACGAGTAAGAAAATTCCTTACTGCGTTAAAGTTAATCCGAGTGAGGATAACTTGTTCGTCGCTGGAACTTCGGACAAAAAGATTGTATGCTGGGACATTCGGTCTGGGGACGTGGTGCAGGAATACGATCGACATCTCGGCGCGGTTAATACGATAACTTTCGTCGACGGTAATCGTCGTTTCGTGAGCACGTCTGACGACAAAAGCCTCCGCGTTTGGGAGTGGGGGATTCCAGTTGATGTTAAATGCATCGCTGAACCGAGCATGCATTCGATGCCGGCGGTGACGTTGTCGCCGAATGGTAAGGAAACGTTGATTTTTATCACGCATATTCTCAATAAGTGTTTTTCTTTATTTTAGCTAAATGGTTGGCGTGTCAATCGATGGACAACAAAGTAGTCATTTTTTCGGCTATAAACCGATTCAAAATGAATCGAAAGAAGGCGTTCAGCGGACACATGGTTGCTGGATACGCCTGTTCGTTAGATTTCAGTCCGGACATGAGTTATTTAATATCTGGTGACGCGGATGGAAAGTGCTATGTCTGGGATTACAAGACGACGAAGCTTTACAGCAAATTCAAGGCACATGAAAAAGTTTGCATCAGCGCGATGTGGAATCCCCATGAATCGTCTAAAGTCGTGACGGCCGGTTGGGATGGATTGATCAAATATTGGGATTAAGAAAATCATAAATCATTCGAATGTACAAGACTGGAAATAAAATTAACTTTATTTTACTATAATTTTAAACAAACAAGTGATTCGGTCGTCAAATAATTTCAATTAGCCAAATGTGTAATAATAAATCTAAATATATTTTACACAAAAGCTTTCTTTATTTCGCCAGATGAATTCAGCTGCGAAATGAGGATAACTCTAACGTAGGTTAAAATGTTACCACTAGACGTCGCTCGTCGGTCATCACTACCGGTAGTATACATAACTTGAACGACACGTTTTAATCCACTGTCGAATTAACGCGTTTGTGCAGTCATCTGAACGTTTGAAGCATGACCATGGGCGATGATTCTCCTGTTGTTAATTCGGTATTGTCAGTTCTCGTCAGACCTATGTTGGAAAAGGTAACCAGGAAAACAAGAAATAATTACCGTAACTCATATAACACTTCACCTGTATCTTTTACCCACAGTTAGAAAGAAATAATCAAGCAGTCTCGCAAACTTTGAGAATTGCGATATGCAAAGTGAGTATATGTAAAATTCGATACGAATTGAGTCTTTTTAATCAATTTTTATTTCAGGTTGAATCGTCCTATCTTGGTTTTACGTAGGGTATTGTTCACCGTGCCGAATTGAGCGTTAATTTGAGCGAATCCTTCCTCAGACTTCAGGCAGGTGTTTATGATTCCTATGGTGAAACATTTTAAAAATAAAATAATCGCTGTTTAAGTCCAATTTGTTGTTTCAGGTGAAGAAAATTAAGGAGAATATCAAGAAGAATCCGTTCGGCAACAAGTTGGGTCAAATTCACATGGAACGACAAGATTTGAATTCATTGCAGACTCGAAAAATGAAAGGTTTGAAAGGAGGAAAAGGAACAAAACGATTAGGCGTGTACTAAATAAGAAATAAATTTTATTTTTTACACACTCGAGGCTCGGCATCTCTTCACAATTAACTCGATTAAAAACAAAACAAAAAGACTATTCGTAAACTCGTAATCGAGCGCTCAAGCACTCATTATACGATGCAAACATCATGGGCCAACATTGTACTTCAGCAGTCTCAGTTTTTCCCTCGACTTAGTCGTCAGTATCTGAAACCAGAGACCACAATTTTCGTGGTCTTCTCTAGAACTCTTATACAACTTTCGAGTCGATTAGCCGATATGGAGTATTCTGAATCCTCGACTTTGCGGTCATCTTCTCACCCGTCTAAATATTAACATAATTTAATAACAAATATTTTCTTCATGTCCCGTTTGAATTGCGCTTAACTCGCGGTGTTAACCGAGGGATTACGTAAAATGTTTCGCTCATCTTCCGACCATTAAAAAAATTTTAATTTTTTATGTAGATTTTATTTACTCGCTCCTTTCGTTCCAACCCAAACAATTAGCACAACCATTATGACCCCGTATAAAATTTTTATTTTGCATATTTTCGACTCGATTTCTTAATAAATTTACTTTCGAGTTCAGCTTCCAGTCTCAAATCAGACATCTCGAGCAGGGATTACATCATTATTATGTCAATACCGGTGTATACAATATGTCGATTTGGGACTACATTAGTCCCGTAAATTTTTTTTTAAATTCTCCCCAAATCTTACCATCATTCGATCACTACGAATTTGTTAAAGTTACTGCAAATTTAGTCATTTTTGTGGTGGGTTTAATTTGGATTTGTTGTTTCGGTCTCCTTGCCGTTATTTATCCGATTTCTCAAGTTACTAAAATTGTAGAAAGTAAGTTGAATCGTGACATAGACGCGTCAGTCTTAAAAACAAATTTTAAATTTCAGAATTAATTCTTTTCCCAGATCAGAGCCGTAACGAGTCGAAAAAACTCGCTTTTTCCGTGCTGTACCGGTTGCACGGTAAACCGAAAACACAACCGGGCAAGCGATTTCTCGAACATACAAAACCAAAAGTTACAAAAGGCAAGAAAGCTTTGTCTATTCGTGGCATAAGCGCGAGTGGAACAGTCGACTGTCTTAAGGATAAGGTACGTATTTATTTAAACGCAAAAATAACTTACCCAGACATTAATCGATTATGATTTTTATAGATTCAGTCGAAAAAGCCGCATACTGTTTTTTTCAACAAGAAAAACAACGATTTGTTACCGATTGAAGACCTTACAAAATTGGAATATTTTTCTCAAAAAAATGACGTTTCTCTGTTTTTGATGGCTACGCACAATACAAAACGCCCTCACAATCTGATTATGGGTCGCATATCTGACCACCGTTTGCTCGATACGATAGAATTAGGATTAGAAGATTACATAGCACTGAAAGATTTTTATGTAAGCCACACCTTTACTCGCTTTTACTGCCCCGAAATTAAATTTTTTATCCGCTTTTTAGGTGACCAAAGTTGCGGCTGGAATTAATCCTTGCTTAATTTTTACTGGAGAAGCGTTCGAACAGAAAGAGAACTACCAACATTTTAAAAATTTATTAATAGGTAAAATTAATATTTAAAAAAAAAAAAAAATGCTGAAATTAAGACTAATAGAATATTTTATTCTTCGGTAAGATTTCTTTCACGACGAAGAAGTTTCTGCGGTCAATGTATCCGTTGATGTACACGTTTTGATGTTTGCCGCTCTCGATGAGAAAATTTACTTGAGGAGTTGTAAAATCTTATTGAAGAAGTTTGGAACCAGTACACCGAAAATAGAATTGGAAGAGCTTGGGCCATCAATGGCTTTAACAATAAAGCCCGATTTGTATAAATCGGCCACGAAACAACCAGACTCAGACAAAGGTATGCGTAATCCAAATCAATACTTTTCCATCTAAATCGGTGTTTCAGGTGAAGAAAGTTAATAATATCAAGAAAAATCCGTTGTGTACCAAGTCGGATCAAATGCACGCGAATCGATAAGATTCGAATGAATTGGAGGCTCGAAAGTGAAAGCATCAAAACATCGAAAGAAAACGAAACGATTAGGCGGTGTTGCAAATAAAAATAAATTTTATATATTACGCTCTCAAGATTTGGCATCTCTTCACAATTAACTCAACTATGTCAATTAAAAACAAAAAAAACTTCTGATACACTTAAATTCAAACGATTGTGCACTCATTATACATCATTTAACCAGGCCGACATTGTACTTCAGTCGTCTCGGTTCTACTTTCGACTTTGTTGTCAGTGTCTAGAACTCTTCGTATTCGGTAGCCCATGTTCATGAGCATAACTTCGAGTGGGTCCGCGTTCATACGACGTTGATTCGCCGAAGCAGCATCTTCCGAATCCTCGATTTTGCGGTCATATTTTTCTCCTTTCTTAACATTAACAATTTAAAAACAAAACTAGAGTAGAATAATCTCGTTTTATCTCCAGTCTGGAACTCCACAGACGCACGACGGGGTCGATGCCACTCGTTGCCAAAAGACAATAACTGGGGTGTGGTTGGAGACAATTGACGATGGAATTGACGATGGAATTGACGATGGCGGTCTCAGTTCTGCCTTCGACTTCGTCGTCAGTATCTGAAACCAAAGACCACAATCTTTGTGGTCTTCGCTAGAACTCGTATACAACTTCCAAGTTCACGCGATGTCGATTAGCCGAGACGGAGTGTTCTGAATCTTCGACTTTACAGTCATCTTGTGACTAAGGCGGTTTGTGCAGCCCTTACTTGGGGATATAAGTGGGCTGCACTGGATGCCTTCGTCATGTGAATAACAGAGACGATGCTGTATTTGGGTGTTTGGCCTTTATTACAGTTGTCTAGGGGTCAGCGTCAGCCTCTACCTGTTATCCATATGTCTGTACCACAAGTATGCATACCCAAACCCAACCCACGGACCATGGTGGTTAAACCAAGGTTCGTGGGGTTGATCTAACTTAACCATGCTGTAACCCAATCTATGGACTTGCAGCCACTGCACTGTAGAATTAGGATTAGAAGATTACATAGCACTGAAAGATTTTTATGTAAGCCACACCTTTCCTCGCTTTTACTGCCCCGAAATTTAAATTTTTTATCCGCTTTTTAAGTGACCAAAGTTGCGACTGGAATTAATTCTTTACTGCAGAAGCGTTCGAACAGAAAGAGAACCACCAACATTTTAAAAATTTATTAATAGGTAAAATTAATATTAAAAAAAAAAATGCTGAAAATAAGACTAATAGAATATTTTATTCTTCGGTCAGATTTCTTTCACAACGAAGAAGTTTCTGCGGTCAATGTATCCGGTCAAGAACACGTTTTGATGTTCGCCGCTCTCGATGAGAAAATTTACTTGAGGAGTTGTAAAATCTTATTGAAGAAGTTTTGAACCGGTACACCGAGAATAGAATTGGAAGAGATTGGGCCATCACGTGATGTGGCCGACACGAGTCTGGTTGTTTCGTGGCTGATTTATACGAATCGGCCACGAAACAACCAGACTCGTGTCAATCGATGGACAACAAAGTAGTCATCTTTTCGGCTATAAACCGATTCAAAATGAATCGAAAGAAGGCGTTCAGCGGACACATGGTTGCTGGATACGCCTGTTCGTTAGATTTCAGTCCGGACATGAGTTATTTAATATCTGGTGACGCGGATGGAAAGTGCTATGTCTGGGATTACAAGACGACGAAGCTTTACAGCAAATTCAAGGCACATGAAAAAAGTTTGCATCAGCGCGATGTGGAATCCCCATGAATCGTCTAAAGTCGTGACGACCGGTTGGGATGGATTGATCAAATATTGGGATTAAGAAAATCATAAATCATTCGAATGTACGAGACTGGAAATAAAATTACTTTTATTATAAACAAAGTGAATTTTTTTTTGCATATTAGTCAGATCCTGCAGTTGAACGTAGAGATTCCAGTAATTTAAAGTGATTCAGTCGGCAAATAATTTCAATTAGCAAATGTGTAATACTAAACCTAAATATTTTTTACACGCAAAAGCTTTCTTTATTTCGCCAGATGAATTTAGCTGCGAAATGAGGCTAACTCTAACGTAGGTTAAAATGTTACCACTAGACGTCTCTCGTTTCTGGGGTATACTTCAGCCATTGCAACAACTCGATTTCGGTCATCACTAGTATTTTTTTAAACTTCATTAACTTGAACGACACGTTTTAATCCACTGTGGAATTAACTACTTTTTCGCGTTTGTGCAGTCATCTGAACGTTTGAAGCATGACCATGGGCGATGATTCTCCTGTTGTTAATTCGGTATTGTCAGTTCTCGTCCGACCTATATTGGAAAAGGTAACCAGGAAAACAAGAAATAATTACCGTAACTCATATAACACTTCACCTGTATCTTTTTTACCCACAGTTAGAAAGAAATAATCAAGCAGCCTCGCAAACTTTGAGAACTGCTATATGCAAAGTGAGTATACGTAAAATTCGATGCGAATTGAGTCTTTTTAATCAATTTTTATATTTCAGGTTGAATCGTCCTATCCGGGTTTTACGTACGATTTAGTCATGGGAATTGTTCACCGTGCCGAATTGAGTGTTAATTTGAGCGAATCCCTCCTCAGACTTCAGGGAGGTGTTTCTGATTCCGACGGTGAAAAATTTTAAAAATAAAATAATCGTTGATATTAACAATTAATTAACTTATACTTGTATGTGATTTACAGAGTACAAATCGAGTCGTTCGGAAGATGCATTCCAAGAACTGAATAAGAAATCATCGTCACTCAAGAAGATTCTTAGTCGCATTCCCGATGAAATTAACGACAGAAAAACATTTCTCGAAACCATCAAGTAATTCGAGACAATTTGAGTTATTTTATATTATTTTCTTATTTATTTCGTTTGTTCGATTAGAGAAATTGCCAGTGCTATTAAAAAATTACTCGACGCTGTTAGTGAGGTTTCTGGTTTCATTCCTGGCCTAACTGGAAAACAAGTAAAATTTAGAATGTTTGAAAAAGATTTGTCTTTACGATGATTTATTTATTTTAGGTTTTGGAACAGCGTAAGCGCGAATTTGTCAAATATTCAAAACGTTTCAGTAATACATTAAAGGAGTATTTCAAAGAAGGACAGTAAGTTTTTTTTATAGTAAAGTATAACTGAAAATTAATTAATTAATTAATTTTTTTTTACTTAAGGGCCAATGCAGTGTTTGTAAGCGCTACATATTTGATTCATCAAACAAACTTGATTATGTTAACAGTAAAAGATAAAAGTGAATAAGATGTTAAAAAACATATGCCTATATCAATTTTCTGTAAAATTTAGCATTTGAAACGGAAAATTAATTATTCTACCTGTTTGGAATAGGTTAGAATAGATTTTTAAAAATCATATCACCATCGCGGTTCCGATAAATTCGACCGCTTTATTGTAAGCTTCGAGTCAATTTTAAAAAACAAAAAAAAACTAATGGTTTTGGCAACATTTAACGTACGGTACGGTACTAGAAGTGTAAATGATTATAAAGCTGTAAATTATTAATCTTCCTTTGTAATTTTTTGATGAATTTCTAAATGTAATGGGTTTGTATAAAGAAATAGATTGAGGGGATGCGCGATCGAATAAAAAATAAATAAAACTGAGTGTTTTCTTTTTTATTATTAGTACAAACACCTGATGTAATCCGATGGCCTAGCTTATCTATCGAGGCCCTCCTATTGGCTGCTCGCTCGCATAGGCACTTCCTATTGGACAAAATCATGCATTTATAATATTTTTTTACTCGATGCGAGCATCCGGTCATGCGTTGTTCTTTTCCTGTTTACGTTTCATTTTTTATTTTTTCATTGTAATCGTCAACACATTACCACGTTTTGAAGTTTAATATTTAGCCACGGACACATGTTGTCTTGTGTGCGCGATTCAACATTCCAGGTTAGATACGATTCCAAAACGAAGGTAAACGATGAATAAAATAAAATAATAAAAATAAAAAAAACATTCGGTTTTTTTTTACAATTTGTTCATATTTTAGATGGATTTGGAAAAATGGCCAATATTCAGTTTGCTGAAACCTTGCTTTATCTCGACCATTCGTATCGCTTGTGTATTTGGCAGTTCGGGGAACGAGGCGTTGGTCATTACTGTAGATGATGATGTATTCGCTCTCGGATCCAATTGCAGTAGTTGTCTCGGATTAGGTGACTCTCACGGTCGATTGGAACCGTTTAAAGTTGAGGCACTCTGTAGGAAATTTATCAAGGGTATTTTTAAGTTATAAAATCATTTTAAACCCATTTTCGTCACATCATTTATTTATTAATAGGTGTGGCGTATGGCAGCGGACCGCATTGTTTAGCGTATAATGAATTTGGTGAATTGTACAGTTGGGGACATAATGGATATGGTCAATTGGGAAATGGAACTACGAATCAAGTTCTAGTTCCAAATCTTGTTACCATTAATTTAATAGGAAAAAAAATCGTCGAGGTATCTTGCGGGAGTCATCACTCATTAGCCCGCACGTCAGATGGAGAGGTATTATTATAATAAATATTTATTTATTTAAAAATAAAATAATTTTTTAATTATATTTTCTACATTTGTAGTTATACGCGTGGGGTCAGAATAATTGCGGCCAAGTTGGATCCGGCACTACTACGAATCAATCTACACCACGAAAAGTGACAGCAGGAATTAATGGCAAAAACGTTGTTGCCATAGCGTGCGGACAAACGTCTTCAATGGCTGTTTTAGATAACGGCGAAGTAAACTAACAAACAAATAAATCAATCAGTAACTCATCAATTTATTCAAATATTTGTTTTCTTTATAGGTTTTCGGCTGGGGTTACAATGGCAATGGTCAGCTGGGTTTAGGAAATAATGTAAACCAAACAAATCCATGTCGAGTAGTAAATTTACAAAACGTTGTGATAACACAAATTGCGTGCGGTTATGCACACACAATGGCGCTTTCTGACGAAGGAACCGTGTTTGCATGGGGCGCTAATTCGTACGGACAATTAGGTACGGGAAATAAAGCGAATTTGGTGGTACCCGAAAAGATAGGAGAAGAAATTGGCAGGTATTTATTATTTTTGATAATATTTTTTGAGATTTGAATTTTTTTATTTTTTATTTTAGGGTTGTGGAAATAGCCTGTTCCCATTACAATCATATCTCGGCGGCTGTTACACAAATGTCTAAAGTTTACATGTGGGGCCAATGTAGAGGTCAATCAGTCGTATCTTCTACAGAAACTCCATTCCATTCACTTCATGATGTGTTTGCGTGTTTCGCGTCTCCAGCCGTTACGTGGAGGCCGATGAAATTAGGTTAGAAAAGTAGATTACCATTAGTGTGACGTGATAATTTACTATTTCTGCTTTTTTTTCAGATGATGTGCCAATTACTCGTGTTACTGACAGTTTGAAGCTCGCGTTTAATGATGCGGTATTTATAACTTAAGCAATTTTTTTTTTTTAAATTAATTAATTTTGTTTAGGAAACTAGCGACGTTAAATTTAAAATACAAGGTCAACTTATACATGTCCATAAAGCTATCTTAAAAATTAGATGCGAGCATTTTCGGTCTATGTTTCAAGATCATTGGGAAGAAGATGGAAAAGAGTAATTTGATAATTTGCGTATCACGTTTCTAAAATTTATTATTTTCAATTCAAAATTTAAATTTTAGCACCGTGGAAATCTCCCAGTTTTCATTCCCAGTTTACAATGCATTTTTACAATATTTATATACGGATACGGTCGATTTACCTCCGGAGGAAGCGATAGGTATAGACGGGTTAATTGAATTTTGTCATTTGTTTTATTAATTTGTATTTTTTTTAGGATTATTAGACTTAGCGAATTCGTACTGTGAACAGCAGCTAAAACGACAATGCGAAAGAATTATCAAACAAGGAATCACTGTGGAAAATGCAGCTATGTTGTATGCGGCTGCGAGAAAGTACGAAGCTGAGGTCAGTCCAGGAAAATAATAATAAATTTATGTTAATAATGTTAAAATTTTTTATACTTGTTTGTTGAAATACTAATGGAATCTAATTTTACCGGTACAAATTTGGTCCAGTCGTCTGTTTATTTCTGGAGATAGACTGTTGTTATGTTTGTATTTTTTAAACTGACATTATGATGTTTTTAGATGAACATTTGTTTTGCATTAAATTTATCGATTAACTTATTGATCGAGCGGAGAAATTATTAAATCTGACTTTTTGATAAACGCTTTTTTTAGGTCGTGTTATTATGCGATAAATTCAGTTGAGGCTTTTAATGCCATTGATTATTGAATTCGTGGAACTGATTGTTTGATCTAGAACATTTCTGCTTCGGCCATCTCGTCGTAGCAATTACGAAATATTGAAAAGTTTTCATTAAGTCGATTTAAAGCTTGTGTTTTGTGTTTTACATTCTTTGTATAACTATTTGTCATTTAGTAAGGATATTTTTTTATGTATATTTATGTTATCAGTTACAATTAAATTGCTTTTGCATAATTAACTAGTTAAAAATCCATTGGATAAGTCTCGTTGTTTTATTAGATTATAATTTTTATTTATTATTTATTTTTAGGACTTGGAGGAATTTTGTTTCCGGTTTTCGATGAATCACATGACCGCGATAGCACAAACGGAAGCATTTCGAAAATTGGAAGAACAAACTCTGAAAACGTTTATTGTCAAAGCTGCTCAGTACGGTGCGTTCAAATACTGATTCCATGTTGTGGGAAGTTTTTGTGCAATTCCACTTCTTTTTTTTGTAATATTTTCTATACGAGTAGTTACGGTTTATTTCTATACAAAATACATGATAACGATATACGAAGTAAGCCGAAAGTACTGCGCATACAATGACTGATGATTTCACAACATCCATCATTTATTGCGGTGGACATATTATAGACATTTGACTTACTTTTAATTTTTATTTGAAAAGTTTTATATTTACAAATAAATGATATTTTTTCCCTTTTTGTTAAATACTCCGTTTTGTGAATTCATTGTTTCGGAATCAAAAATCTTGTATAAAGGATAGCATTTATTCGATTGTGGTTTGTGCTCGAAGAGCGAAGCTTTCGTATGAGATTTAATTTGATTATTTTATTGTCGTATAAATATAAAGCAATTACTTTAATGCATTTCGAAATGGTTATTGTTGGAAAGAAGAAAGGATGTTGCATAAAAGTTAGATTAGCCAGAGGTGTTGCAAAGTTTTAATTGTAGATATTAATTTTTAATTAAAAAACGAAGTATTTAAGAAATTTCAATTTAGAAATTTCGATATTGATGTGGGAAATTTGCAGAAATGTTTTTGAAGTAGCGCCGAAGCTGTGGAAACCATGGGATGTGCGTGACCACGAATCGATTGACACTTTTATGATTAAGCGGGAGATAAGTGAAGCGAAAGATAAAAGTAAGTTGTCATTTCGTTTATTTTCACTAATGTCAAAACAGGAAATGAATGGAACAATAGGCCAGAGTGACATCTGCTAAAACTTAACTTTTACTCGTGAGATAAAAGAGCCCAAACTTGAAACTCCACTTCACCGAGAATTTTTTTATTAAAATAAATTACAAAAAAAAAAATTTTTTTTTTATTGAAAAAAAAGTTGTAAGTAGCGACCACCTTTCGAAAATCAGATTTTTCTCGTGGAATTAGCTCGAATTCGCGCATTTGGTGCGCGCGAACATCGTGTCTGCGAAAGATTTTGGCTTGGATTGTCATTTTTCCAGTGCTTGCATTCGCAAAAAGGTCCATTTACCAGATTCGAGTGAAGGGAACTTGAAGCTCTAGTCCCTTAATCCTCTTTTCCTTAGCTAACTGCGTATATAAAATTGATAGTGGGTGGGACCATTGCATCGCGGGGAAGCCAACTCGACAAATTGCACCATTACATCTTTTTCCCGTGCCTCTTAGTGTGAAGGAGGATAATAAATAATAATATTTGTTTTACAACGCGGGTTATACTTTTGCAATGAGATATAAAAATAAAAATCGAAGCGCGTTATAATCAACTGATGCATTTAAAATCCATATTGTTATCGCATAGTCATCTTGAGAGACCCGCCCTAAATGAACACATTTTTTTTAACTTGCATTTTTTTTATTGCCACTAAAATAGCATTAAAATGCGACACTTATCGAATGTATTTACTAATTAATTAGCTTTAAAAAAACAACAGAACTAACGCACTAATATAAGTACCGAATATGATCGAAAAAGAGTTGAAAACACGAAAATGCGTTTTCTATCGCGTTTTATTTGGTAAATTTTATGCAAAAAATTGCCATCGTTTTGTTTTTCTTTTTTCTTCCGTATTTGGTCGGCTAGCCCATCCATAATGATCGCACGACTGATTCGTTGACGTCACGACCTGTCGCGTGTGCCAGAGTGATTGCGCCTGCTCAGTGCGTTTCTTCCCGGGAATATCGAGCGGGATCGGCGGCGAGGTCCAAAGCCACGTGGTTTGGTTTGACCTTTTGTCGTAGCTCGAAACGGATGCGCCTCAATTTCTAACATCCTGCGCTCCTAACTTTTGTTTCCCGGGCAATTGCATCCGAAAAGATAAATCGCGTTTAATTGAAAGCGCATTCTTTTCGCACTTTATTCGAGCCGCGTCGCTCGCGCGCTGCTCTTTTGTTCAGTTCTCTTTTCAACATTTAACGAATCTTTCTCATTCACGAAGCTGTCATTGAGTGATGGCAGTTTAGCTTCTTCCTCCGCTCTCTCTCTCTCTCTCTCTCGCTCTCTCTCGCTCTCTCTCTCTCTCTCTCTCACTCTCTCTTTCTCTCTTCCTCCCTGTACAGCGCACGCAAGGTCGGTGCATCGATCCGCGTGACGTCACAGCGCACAATGACGTGCGCGCGCCACACAGAATCCGCCACCACGCTTTTCGGGCTCCAAACTGGCATCGGCGAGATTGTTTAAACGCTCGGTCCGCCACTGACGAGCGCACACACTCGCGGCCCACCACTTTGCCACGCCATCGGATGCGGACGGAGCGAATCTAACCGATGCAACTCGATGCTCCAGTGAGTATTTGGCGAACGCCACTTTTCTTCCGCTGACCCCTGGGCAAAATGACGGCGGTCCTCCATAGATCTTTGAGCTTGTGGATGCCCTCCACCTCGCATCCAGGGTAGAAGAACCTGACCTGCTTTTCTGCCACTCGCGATCGATTGGCTCGTACGACCTCTCGGCATCTTGCACGTGACCCCCTTCGTGGAACCCATCTCATTTTCATCATTTACATCCCCTTTCATCTTCATCCCTCCGCGTACCGGTTAATCCCTTCCGCCCATTTTTTTTTAATGCACGGTTATAAACGCGAGCCCGAATTTCGAAATTCTTCATTATTTTCCCCAATTTTCCCCGAAACCGACCGGTACGAAAATTTCACTCGTTTCCCGTCATCCCCATGCATCAGCTTTCACTGCTTGACTCTGCTCCCGAGGCATCTACGGCGGGAGGGGGGCAGCCGCCTTTGGCTCACTGCCCTGCATTGCACCATCAGGTGTTTCGTCTGCAATGCAGGTGATGGTCAGGAGCTCGGTTCAATTTTTCTTTGCTCTTTTTTACTTGTCCATCGGGTGTTTGATGCGACCGATAAGCACACTTGAATTTTCCTATTTCAGACGGCGCGATTGCTGTCTTCTATTCTTCCGCAATATTCCGCTCGAGACAGCTGTTTTTTCTCGTGCAATTTTTTTTTCTCTTTTTTTCTCCTTCCTTTTTGCATTTTTTTTTCTCTTTTTTTATTTCTTTATGTCGAACAAAATTTGTATCGATCGGAAAGAGACTGCCAAAATATGAAAAGCGGCGCATGCGCGTGCTCATTCTTTCGTCGTTGACACGAATGCTCGGCCCTCGGGTTGACACGGGTTGATTTTGGAGCGAGCCTTTCGGGATGACACGTACGAGTGGGAGGATTCTATTTTGAGAACGCTGGTTGGCGCCCCCGCGATCTTCGCTCGTATTACGTCACACGATTTGCTTTTAACCGTAGTGAAGTGCACGCGTCGTGGCGAGGACGAAATTATTGTAGTTAAAGATGATATGCGAAGTGGGTTGATTTTGATCGAAATTTTACCAACTTTTATAGCGCGAGATAAGAATTGGGAGGAGATTAGAATCAAATACGGTTCGACATTGGTTCGTTTTTTGTTTTTTGTTTTGTATTTCTCAGTTTTAAATTTTTAAAATGTGGAAAAATGAGTGACAGTTGTGATGCATTTTTAAGAGCTTCCGTAGTTGACGAGAGAAAAGTTGTATCTTAAATATTTGATAGTGTTTTAATGCGAATGAAATTTTATTTATGCGTGCGCATCCATTCCTATTCGACCGCTTTAAAATATAAATATATGGTTTCGTGTATCGAAAATTAGAAAAAGGGTGATATTTATAGTAATTGCGAGTCACATTAAATTACTCGAAATTAATGCAAGTTTTTTTAAATCTATTATTATTTGTTTTGATTTTGGCATCGCGTAAATAAGTCTAAATCCCATTTTGCCACTAATTTTGCATAGGGCGCGACATAGTCACATTCTTCACCCATTCCTTTTGTCCGACTTGAACAATTCGTACCACGCTGCGTTATTGCGAGTTAGGCTTGGCCTAATAGAAATCGATATATGTTCTACTTTTTTTAATACATCCAACCACGCTTTATCTATGAATGAATGAAACGTGTGAATAAAAAGTTTTTAAAAAAATATAATAAAATGCCGATGCTATCACTTTCACAAAAAAAAAAAGTTTTTTTAAACTAATTTTATTACGACGCGAAAGATTAATTGTCCGACAAATTCCTTTACGTTCTTTTTTACGTTGGGTAAAAATTAAAAATTCAAACATTCTTGTTGCCATAGTAACGTAGATTTGAATAATTTAACGATCTTTATCGAGCCGAGCGCGCGTTCACAATTAAGAATCTTATCAGAATTTTCCCTAACGCAGCTCGTCCTCTTCATCTTCCTCTTCTCTCGCCACTTGACCCCTGAAATTTAATGCGACTCTGATGCTTTTGGCTGGTTCCGAGCTTGTTTTGCCAGCGTAGCGAAGTGGAACGAATCGGTGGAGTGGCGAGCGCTTAACCGGCTTCCTGCGCTAGGGAGGAGTTCTCGTATCGATAAAAATTTTTGCACACTTTTGTTTTACTGCATTTTTGATTTTGCGGCCACCTAGAACAAGGAAATTGCATTTTTTTTATTACTCGTAGGTTTAACCCGAACAATTCTTGGCGGTGGAATAAAAAATAAAAATCAATTTTGGAATAATTTATTTATTTTTATTCGCCACAAAAAAAAAAAAAAATTAATTGCGAAAGTTTAAATGAACGGAATCAATATTAAACAGAAGAAAATAATCAATAATTCCAATGAGCCGCCTCCATCGATCAGTGCGTGACCTTTATTGGAGCTGGGAAAACGACGTCGAATCGCGAGAGTGAGGAGCTTCTCTGTAGTGCATCCGTGGTGCGCGGTGAAGCGGAGCTGTATTGAATTTAATTTTTTATTTTTCGCATTAAAAAAATAATATTTGTGTTTTAAAATCATCCAATTGTTGTTTTATTGTAGTCATTAGTCGAGTGCTGAGGCTCAGGATCAGCGGGGCCGAGACGCAACATGGCGGCTGGTCCAAGAAGAAGAGAAAAACTATCGTCGTACCGAAGTCTTCTTCTATTGGTGACCATCGCCTTGGTGAATGCTTCGTGGACCGAAGAAGAAGAAGATCCACTTCTGGTGCTAACTACCAAGGGCTGGGTGCGGGGCGTGACATTAAATGCGGTAACGGGCAAAAAAGTCGACGCATGGTTAGGTATCCCTTACGCCAAACCACCGTTGGGTTATCTCCGATTTCGTCATCCTCGACCCAAAGAGCAGTGGTCCGGCGTGTGGAATGCTACCAAATTGCCCAACACTTGTTGCCAAGTAAACGACACCTACTTCGGGGATTTCCCCGGCTCGATGATGTGGAACCCCAACACCCCAGTTAGCGAGGACTGTTTGTACATCAACGTGTGGGCGCCGAGACCGAGGCCGAGTCGAGCGACGGTCATGGTGTGGATTTATGGCGGAGGTTTCTTTAGCGGTTCGTCCACGTTGGAGATTTACGATCCCAAAGTGTTGGTATCCGAAGAGAACGTCGTCGTCGTGTCGATGCAATATCGCGTCGCGTCACTCGGTTTTCTCTTTTTGGATCGAAAGGATGTGCCCGGTAATGCTGGATTGTTCGATCAACTTTTGGCGCTTCAGTGGGTCCACGATAACATCGCTCGGTTTGGCGGTAATCCCGACAATGTGACTCTATTCGGAGAGAGCGCTGGAGCCGTCAGCGTGAGTCTCCATCTGTTGTCTCCGCTCAGCCGTGATCTGTTTAGTCAGGTAAAATAATTTTTTTTTTAAAAGGGAAGGGGGACGAGTAATTATTGAATTTGGTTAAATTTCGTGGAAAAATGTTTGTTTTATGTATCGGGGTGTTTTGTTTTGAAACGCGATTGCGATTTTTTATTCAACGAAGATTGGTCGATCGATTTTCGACTTAATTTACTCGACGTTTTAATGATTCGATCCGGTAGTTCGAGAATTCAGTTTGTTTTATAGGTAGAAGAAAAAATAAATTTGGAAAAAATTTCCATAGATTGAAATAAAGGAATTATTACATTTTTTTGTTGCGAAATGAAAAATTTTGTCATGTAACGCGATATGCTACAGCGCTAGTGATAAGTTTTTCTATTGCAAAACTGCTTAAAGTGTTGTTCGGCACTTCAAACCTAAGAGGATTTTTCAAAAATCCCAATTCCTGTTTGGATTATGTAAATATTTTATCATAATATTTGAAAATTTCAGCGAGAAAATTTTGCATAATCCAAAAAGATCATTTTTACTATTTTTATTATTTTTATAAAAAAAATGATTATGAATTTCTTTCTTTCTATTAGGTTATTCTTCAAAGCGGCGCAGCAACAGCACCGTGGTCGTTCGTCCCTTACAACAAAGCTCGTGTCCACGCTCTACGCCTCGCCGAAGCCGTACGTTGCCCTCACACCATGCGAGAAGTCGAAGCGATGGTCGAATGTCTTCGCAGAACCGACCCCATCACCCTGGTCGAGAACGAAGGCAGCGATTCACTGGGCATTTGCGAATTCCCTTTCGCCCCTGTCATCGATGGCTCATTTTTAGACGAAACACCACAGATGTCGCTGAAACGAAAAAGTTTCAAAAAGGCACCCATGATGGTAGGCAGCAACACGGATGAGGGCAATTATTTCCTCATTTATTTCCTGCCTGAACTTCTTCCACTCGCTGAAAATGTGTACGTTGATCGGGAGGACTTTGTCAAATCCGTGCGCAAATTGCACCCAGATTTAAACACAATTGCCCAAGACGCTGTCGTGTTCGAGTACACCGACTGGTTGAACCCCGACGACCCCGACCGTAACCGAGACGCGCTGGACAAATCCGTGGGCGATTATTACTTCACTTGCAACGTGAACGAATTTTCATATCGCTACGTACAAAGTGGACAAAACGTTTATATGTATTACTTCACGCATCGCTCTACCGTTACACCTTGGCCTAAATGGATGGGAGTGTTACACGCCGATGAGATCGCGTTCCTATTTGGGGAACCTCTTAATCCTGCCAAGGGATACACTACGGCCGAACAAGAACTCAGTAGGCGTATGATGAGATATTGGACCAACTTTGCTAAAACTGGGTACGTTCGAGCTTATTTTTCATTCGAATCTAAAAGAAAATATTTTCTTTTATCGATTTTCTGTATCTGTCAGTGTGGGAGGAATGAGGATCGCTAATGTGACAGAAAAGCTGATATGAGTGCGTATAATGAAAGTATTGATGTTTCTCTACTAGATTTATACTTTTGACGAGAGAAGGCTTATTCAATTACCAAAAATAAGAACGTAAGATGTGAGATAAATCGTGCGATAGTTATTAACATTATATCTGATTTGATTTTTTTTTTCCTTTTCGAAAGTTCCTAATTACGGTAAGTCCATCTCGAGCCCGCGAAGTAAATCGATGCCACCGATTGCCACCACCTATAATGAAATTATGTTTCTAATAAGACGCGCGAGATCAATTAGAAAACACCGAGACATTACGAACGAGATTAAAAACTAAAAAAAAAGAATTATTGCTCAATGTTTAGTCATTTAGTAGACCCAGGTCGCAACAAATTGTTTGCGCGCTTTCACCATTCGCGTTAGTTAATTTCTCGGTTTGAATTATCGTACAAAAGCATTGGCTAATTTGTGTCACACGATGACTGAATAGACTCATTCGTGTAAAGTGATTTGTCATTTGAATCTCATTGCGAATGTAATTATCAGTTGGCGCATTTCTCATTTTAATAGATGACTATTCGCGATGTTACCTCGATTACAAATCGATGCTATAGAAGCTAATTATAAAAGGTTTGAAAAATGAGGGTGTTTGCTCAATTAACTATTAACTTGTTGATTTTTTTTATGATATTAATTATCTATATTCCTGCAAACACTGTGCGAAAAAAAAAACCTTCCTAAACGAGTCGTAAAACATCGAAAATTGCATGTCGACGAGTGGCATCGAGCACTTAGTGCTCTTAATGCCACCGTACGACTACTTAATGGATTAATTATTTTTTTTTTTTTTTTTTTT
>JH431704.1:0-78466 GCA_000239455.1 Strigamia maritima | reverse complement strand
AAAAAAAAATAAAAACTAAAAACAAAAAAAAAAAAAAAAAAAAAAAAAATAAACGAACAAACATTATTAAGTGTATATATATATAAAAAATATATAAAAAACAAAAGAAAACGAAAAATCAAGCGATCTTACTCGTACAAACTGATGAGCGAGGGGATTTTCAATCCTTTGAGTAGTTAAACAGTCTGACCATGAACTGGGATGGGATAACTTCACAGCCTTTAATTACAAAATTCAAAAACTAAAAATTACTAAACAACATATTATGATTAGTTAACTTAAAGAAAAATTACGAACGATAAAAAAAAATTATTATATATACATATATCTATATCCACCAAAATATTAATGAAAAAAAAATGTGGGGGTGGTACAGTATTCTTATTCCTCTCATCTCCTATTCCTGCCCTATGCTTGTGCGAATCTTTATCTTTTCGTCATTTCAAAATCCCAAATTTTTCTAGTCGTAAAATTACTAGACTAATTAATCAAAATATCCTTCAAACTAGCCTGGCTTTGTCCCTCAACTCCCATGGCACGGATGGTCCAATACCAGGAGTTGCCTTTGCTCTATAGTCGTAGTTGTTTTTCACTGCATAACACCGTTAGATACACAAATTCTCGTAATGAGGCTATTATATATTAGAAAAATTCCACATTCGGTGCACTGCTGCAGCATTGTGGGGTACATTTTGAGATTCTTTATTATAGGACCGATTCTAGGGTAGTGCAAGGATAAGTGCCAAAAAAAAATGTAGTGCACATTACACTACAAAAAAAAAAATAAATAAATAATGTGATAATTTTTCTAAGGGAATTTATTCCTTTAAACAAAATTAAACTGCATAATAACCATGAAACTCTAGTTAAGTTTCTAAAAATGGTTTAAATTTGGAATATAGCGATAACAATTGTTTCCCACCGAATCATTACGCTAACTTTTTTTCTTTCACGTTTCCGATGTAGTGAGAGTTTTTGCGTGATTTGAGGTGAGAAGTAAAACTTTTAAATCTTATTTTGATAATAAATACATGGGAAGTCAACTTTTAAGGCGTCTTTATGCATTGATATGGTAAATCTCAACAAGAAATGGAAGTTTTGGCGAGAGTAAACTATAAAACCGCACGAAAATATAAGCTTACTTTTACGAGTAGTACGTATGGTTAAGCGTTTGCATTTTACACGTAGTGTAAAGTATTCGTCATGATTACGAATCTTGTATTTACTTATTTATCTAAAAAAGTTTTTTTTTTTTTAAAACTTTTTCTTCTTCTGATTATTTTATTGCGTGCAATTTTAAATTTGTGGAACTACAATGCAATGTAAATGCCTGGTTTGATTTGTGTAGATGTAGATACGAGGGAATCTTATCAGACGTATTGATCGAACGTGAAAAACGTGGGGCCTTAAATATTCAAAACAAAAATTGCATAACCGTGAAGTCGATGCTGTTTTTTTTCTTCTATAAAAAGAACAGCGCAGCAAAAGCTTAGTACTGAAAGACTGCATTGCGATTTTTGAAAACGTTTAAACTAAATTCTGCTTAAAAAAATTAACCCAATGTCCCAATATAACTAAAAAAAAAAAAAAAAAAAAAAAAGGGAACAATTAGTACATAGTTTGTTTTTTTATGTATGGAACTTGGTTCTTTACGCTTGAAATCTCGATACCATTCTATTAGGTATCTAAAAAATATATAATTAAATTAATTAATGCCAAATTCGGCACTTTTGCACTCCCTTGCCTTACCCTGTAACCGGCCCTTCTTGAAATTGTCTTATGCCTTTGTACTATGATCGGGATATGCTGAAAAACAGATTGGTCCTTCCCCCTGCCCTCTGAAACAAAAATTCAAAAATAAAAACGCCGAGAAGAGGTTTAGTTTAGTGGATGATGTTAATCATATCACGAATGAGACATTTAAAAAACAATTAAAAGTAAAAAAACAAAACATTACAAAGGCAATCATATTATCAGCCAGCGTGTATTATTCTTGTAAGTGTAGGTGTTATTTAGAGAGCTACTACTGCCATACTGTGCTGTTCACGAGGAAAAGAGATAAAAATTAATAACACATATCTATATTAATTCCAAAAACTAAAAACATTAAAACGCACCGGACGTAATTACAACCGATTGAATCGTAGTGAAAACTATAAGCTTCGTGTAATAGGCTTTTAATCCAGGGGGCGTTGTTATTCAAGGACAATGTGATGTTCGGCTTTGTACAAAACCAAAACAATTAAAAAAAAAAAAAAAAAAGAAAAGAAAGGGAAAAAGAAAAACAAAACAAAAAAATAATATATATATATACATAAATATATATTGTAAGGCAATGAAGGGTTTTCGCCACACGCTAAGACAATCTTTTTGTCTCTTCTATTTCTTGTATTTACTCAAATTATGAAACCAGTTTGTCAGCTTTTTGTACAAAAAAAAAAAAGAAGAAAAAACTGTTTATTTTCCCCTGTCATTTATTATACCATCATCCTCCACTTCTTTTTAGAGATTAATCGATGGAGTTTTGTCTTCGGGTCGTGGTATTGCTTTTTTTATTTTTTATGTTTCAATTATTATTTTTATTTTTTTATTTTTACGAGATTTTTAAGACGATTAAATTTTATTCTTAAGTATATTTTATGATATGCAATTTAGATGTTAAGATGTTTTATTTCTTCCAATTATTATATATATTAAGGTATATTTTTATCTCGTTTGGTTTTGGTTACCAAATTGTTGTTATTGTTGTTGTTGCTGTTGCTGTGGTAGGTGATAATAAGAGTCGAGGATGGTTTCTTTTTTTATATATTAATATTGATTTTTATTAATGAATTCCTGTGTAGTGAGTTATTTGTTGTCTAGTTTGTGCTTCCTAATCGACATTTAAGCAATGCAATATGTGAGTGTTGTTTTTGGACGGCGACATGTCACAAAATTAGGCAGTTATCGATAGATGGCGCCTGCGTGTAGTGAAGACTTCCATATTAAAAAACACGTTCCTCATTTATTTGTTTCCGTTGTTTTTTCTTTTAAAACCGTAAAATATAATCGAAGCACAAGCACCGCGGAACAAACACGAGCAAATTGAAATTAAAAAAATACAGATTTTTAATTAAATAAAAATTTTAAAAAAATCTTTTTTTTTGTCGCCAAAGCTAACGTCAATTAGGCTGTATATATATAAATCATTACGAATTACATTTTAAGTGCTATTTAATTTTATTCTCTCTTTATGAACAAGATTTTATTGTATTCTAATTTTCTCGAACGGTGCGAGTCAAGCGGAATCGGTACAATTAGAATGATCGATTTTTTGAAAATTGGTCGATTGGATTCCTTTTCCTTGAATCGCTGCCTTCGCAGCTGCGAAAGGAGCATCTGGCGCTGTCATTTTGTCCTTATGAACGTATACGTACACATCCTCTGAAAAAAGAAACAAAGTTAAATCAGATTCGCGTTGACGAGACCACTCAGAAATAACGGGTTAATAATTCAGTTAGTCTATATCGACACGAACCGTCGAAAGTTTTATCTTCTAAATCATTTTCGCATGTGTACATGACAGCGAATGAATCATAATCAGTTGCAACAACTACGTACTCGTCCGTATCGCCATCTGAAACATTTTAAATATTTTTACTTTTAGTTTTTAAAATAAATTCCAAAAAAAATTTGTTTTACCATCAGTCACGCTTAAAACTCCGGGTCCTGTAACGGTGAAAGATTTCGTTTCATCGATTTTGTCTCCGCTAAAAGAATAAAGATTCAATTTTTTTTAAATAATAAATTCCCAGACCAAAATCAATATCGTACTCGTTCTCGATGCCTTGTTTGCGAATCGAATTCGTCGGTTTCGTTTTTATTTCAATACTAACGCAGCGGTCATTATCACTGTCCGTTTCTTCGACTAAATACCACGTTTGGCTATCGAACTATAAAAAAAATATACATAGAAAAACAATTTGCTTTAAATCAACAAAAATAAAAATTCGATTTAACCCACTCTGTCCACATCGAAAGCTGGCACTGGCGCTATCTGTGGGCAAACGCCGGGATGCTCATTCGAATCCGCTGTTACGGCCACGGCGAAGACGAAAACGAGAAACAATTTTGCATCCATATTTCAGTTTTCATCGCGGTTCTTTAACGCACGCTTTTATATATTTTTACAGTCATAAAATAACCAGAATTATGCAGTTTTGCAACAGAATAAGCAAACAAAAGAAAACTGAAGCGGATGGGAACGATAAACAAACAAGTACTTGAAGAAAGTTTGGATTCTATGTGATTCTATGGAAGGCGAACCCAAGGTCGCGGTAAGTGGAATTTTCCTTCAATTTGTCCATCACCCAATTGACAACCAGTTAGTAAACACGGGCATTTAGTAAATCCGAGAAAAGTAATATAATACCGGTGTCACGTTGGGGTGTAATTAGGTATAACATGAGATAAGCACGTGATTCGGTGGTTCGCATTATGAAATTTCAGTTTGGTGGTCAAGAAACAAAAGATTTCGGCATGCTATAATTAAGCAAATTTGTGTCTCTTGACAAATTTTTATTAAACGAGAGAAAAAAATCCAACTGCATTCTTCAAAAAAGAATCTTCCAACACTTTTTTAATAAGTTTTTCTTGTCTTTTTCATTTTTAAAGTGTATAAACCACGACCAACCATAATGAGTTATGACCGGTAAACCGGAAATGCAAAATATAAACAGGTAAATTCGACAATCTATTGCTGTCAGTGAATTAACGTCTCACTGAGAGACACTTAAAAGTCCCGAGTCTTGCGAAAAAACAGTTGCATCATTTCACATTTGTGTTGTATTTGTACTCTTCCTCTTCTCCTGGAAGCCCCATACTAAAAAACAAAACCAAATTAAAAAATTACATTAAAAATATGGCGCTAATGATGCCTTAACCACATGTGAATTTATTTATATTTTCCCTCTCTTCGTGAGAAAAAAAAAAAATCACAAATTACACATGAATCTCGTTAGTTTTTGGATTTCTTCCACCAGTTGGCGCGTGCGGCGGTAACTGCATTCGATTAATTGGATTTTGCACCGCTAGTAGGGGCTGCGATTCGGGTAAGGCATCATCAGCCACGTGTCCGGCAGTTTTATGGGGCGATTTGCCTAAAGTATTCATCTTGCCCGCCTCAGTCGGCGCGATGGGTGATGGCGGCGGGACCCTCAACTGACCTGGAGGCAGCTGCTGAGGAAGATGCACGCCTTTGGATTGATGCGGCGAACCTGTCGTGTTAGTATGCGTGGCCGCCATAGCCCCTACATTGGGTTCGTGATGATGAGGCGATTTGCGGGTTTGTTCTGCGCTTCTTTTTTGCAGTTTTGCTTCCAGTCTGTTCTTATCCCGTTGGTAGTAAACTCCAGCGAAGATGAGCACATTGAGAATGAGCAGAGAACAGCCCACGGCGATTGTCACACTGAGCGCCGTCGAGTAACCCCCAGGGCCTATGGCTTCCACCCGCTGCGGCTCCGTTTGGTTCTTGGCCTGCGGTATGGTTTCGGCACGGCCGCTCTCCACTGGGCCTGCGTTGGGCGGGGTGGGTGGTGGCGGCGGCCGAAGACCGAAGTAGATCAAGTCTGTAAGGTTCGGGCGCGGGTAGGTCGAGTTAATTGATGTGTATGGAGGGCTTTGTGTGGGGGGTTCGTGGGTGTATGGTACAGCGTGGCGGACGTTGCCTTCGAAGGTTGTCGGGTCGTCGTGGCGGTTGAAGAGGTGATGTTTGACTCCCACTGATTCGTCGCCGGGGTGGTGGATTTCGGGGATGAGTTTGGTCCATACGGAGAGTTTGTGAGCGCGGTAATGATGCCGGATTTTAGGTCTCATTCCTGAAATTACAATTTTTTTTCTATTATAACGGTTTTCGTCCGAAAAATGTTAAAATCTCTACAGACAGTTCAGTTTTATTTTGCTAACGATGGCTACCGTTAGCGCTCTGGGGATCCCTTCAACCAAGTAAATTATTTCCAAAGTCCAGCATGAATATGTGGCGCATATTAATGATTCCATCCCCACTTCAAGGGTCTCAAAGCGAATCCCTAACATAATGTTAATTGATAAAAAACTATTTTAGTATCCAACCCTGAACCTGCGACCAATGTGGCGCAAGGCCAGTGCACTAACTACTAGACCACTTGCAGTCCTCAGTTCGTTGTTATAAAGGTTGAAACTGTAAATAATTTTTTTTGAGGGCAATAGGTCCCATAAATCCTTCGTTGACCACTCAGCAGCTGATATGTGATTGCCGCAGGAGCGAGTGACCCCACTCAGCTTTTTGCAAAACGGCGAAATTGACGTCATATCTCTTGTGTAAATGATTGGACGAGTGGATATACTTTTTTTAAACAATTGTTAGCGAGTTTGATGATTTAAAGTGAGGGGTTTGAATTTGGTCTATCATCGCTAAAGTGGTCAAGGACTGGGCTTGGTTTATGGTTTTAAACTGACAACGTGTCGAGAGAAGTTTGCCATCAGCCATCAAAGATAGTAACTGCGGGCAACATCGGCTGCTATTAACGATCGTTGGGACAATGCAAATGTTTACAAATTGCAACAGACACCACCAACCTAGCGACACTAAATAATAACACGCATATGTAAAGTGACACTTAAATCAACTTCAATAGCATTTGAGTTGAGGTAAATTTGACATTAGTTTTATGGGAATGATGTCGAAGTAAATATGTATCTGGAAAAAAGAAACAGAGAGCATTCAAGGAAATCGGTAACTGGACTGATATGCTGGTCAAGTGCACTACCAGTTACACTGCCACAAGACGAAGAAACACCAATGTCACAAGTGCATATGGTTATCCCTCCAGAGAACTCAATATTTGCAGAGATATAACGCAACATGGCCTTGAGTTCCCAATATTTCAGGAACTGTGCAAACATTGAGTTTCATTAAAGACAACTAATTTGCATATTTACCTATGCTTAAATATTTCTGGTGAGCATTTTCATATGGAGGCCAATTGAGTTTGACAAAACGATTTTTATTTTTTCCTCCATGAATAGACGTTTGTTTCTCCGGTTGATTAGGATCACTGCAATTAAAACGATTCGTGATAGAAAAAAGATGTCATTTTTATCTTGATTGTGGATCTCTTACCCGCTTTTAGCAAAATTAGTCCAATATCTCATAACCGCTTCACTCAACATTTTCTCAGTTTTTGTATAATTCTGAGGAAAATAAGTGAGTCCATCGACCAACGGCGCCCCGAACACGTAAGGTAATTCTTCGCCGTGAACGCATCCTAATCTTTGCGGATAATCGCCATCTTTCGTTTGATAGGCAAAATTATAGAAAAAAGTGCGGCCTTGCGACGATGAATGATAACTAGCTGTTTTCACCAACGGAGCAACCACCTGCAATAAAATTCATAAAAATTGGTAAATAGTTTGCGATTAAGGCAATCGGTGGCGCCACTGTTTATTTTAGTGTTGTTTATGCACCTGAGCGTCTCCAAGGACTTCCATGGTAGCATCGCGAATGTTAATGGGATGCAGAATGGGCTTAGTCCAATCGGTATATTCGTTAACGAGCAGAGCGAAGATTTCATTTAAGTGATAACTGTACGAGTTGGCGATAAAAGTGCGCAGAATACGGTCCCTTTTGTCCACTTCGAAGCCGAACTGCGCATCATCTCCACTGAATGGCAAGTGGCTCTCGTACTTATTCACCCCGAAGAGCAAATCGTAGCGAGAAAAGAGGTCATTTTGCACTTTGATGGCCTGCTCTGGGGCCGCGGTAAGTACGATGCCATCGAGGGTCGGACCGAATGCCGTCAGGTATTCTGGCACGTGCAGGTCCACGGCCAAGATGGTCTCGAACGGCTTATCCCGAAGGCAAATGACCATTTCTTCGTCTTTGTCGGTCGGACATCCGAGTGCGGCGGCCAGTTTCACGGCGTACTGCTGAGGTTCTTTGGCCATTGCCCACTCGCTCAGGGCGGATCCACTCTGGACAATGGCGCGATGGAAGGCACCTGTCGTAAAAATAAATGATAGCAAATTATTTCACGCGTTAAACATCGCTTCACTCGCTCGTAGTATGAATTTTTGAATAGCGATAGCTGTAGATAAGAATTATATCGTCTTTGGTTGTAAAAGTCTCGTTTAAGCTCGTATAAGCGTTGAAACAAGTATAATAAGAGGGATACGGTTTTTTTTTTGTATTGTCGGGATTTTCTTTTTTGGGTTTTTCAAATTGATATTCATTGAATTTCGTCATTTGATTATGAAATTTAATTATTTCGTTTTGTTAGTTTTGGTTTTCCAACAAATGTGTGTTAATTATGGGACATCAATTAGTGCACAATGCAATGATTGTACATTCGGAAGAATAATTGAGATCGGTTCAATTGTATTTTATTGTTTTAAAGTAGGGCTGCTCAGACTTTCATAACGAGGGTTGTACTATTAATTTGTCAGATTTCCCGCTGTCCAGTGATTTATTTAATATGGATTTGTTTTAGTAATAAAAACTGGTAAAACGACGGATTTCATATATAATATATTTTTAGTATTAATTTTATATATGATTTGCAAATCATATTCATGGAAGTGTATCTCGTAAGAATTTGTGCTGTATTGTTATGAAAAATATGATATAGATTTGATATAGATCGGTCAACATTGCAGGAAATTTATTTTTATTGAAATGTACAAAAATTGTCCAATTTTCTAACTTATCTGCAGTACGACCGAATCGATAAAATAGAATTTTATATTATTTGGAAATTATTATTTCATCATTTTATTTTCGTTTTATTTTTCTTATATGGAATAAACTGTATTTATGTTGGTGAACCGCAGCAAAGCCCTAGGGGCGAAAGATAAAATAACATCAAATATGAGGATTTAGGTGGATTCGGAAACTGTTTTACTGAGATTTATCCCAAGAAAATCAAGTAAAAACTTTCACCTTTAATTTTTACTATGTAGTTTTACCTTAACCCATTCGTTATTATAAATGGCAATAAACTTAAATAATAAGGTGTAAGAATTTAGATAAAAATTTCGACAGCAGATGGCAGAACGTAATTTTAACTGTTTTTCTTCCCCTTTCCTAATATGTACATCCAAGAATCAAGATGTAAGTTTTCGAGAAAAAAAAATTAATGTTTGAAGGATCTTTATGGAACATCTTGAAGAAATTACAAAAGGCGTCATTTTGAAAAGTTGATGCTTGGATAGTATTATTAGTTGTGCAGAAAGGGTCAAAAAGGTCATGTAGAAATGGAGTTAAGTGTGCAGTTAATATCTTTTGCGAGTGTCACTTGAATTTGAGGGATATGCTCAATTGTCCGTTAAAATGTGTCTCCAACCAGACACACTGCTCGATATTGATTTGTTCGCTCGATGGAGTTAAGTAAAAGAGGAGAAAAGAATGCATTTTTCAAACAACGGTATAAAATGCTCGAGGAAAAAATATATGAAATGTCACTCGTTCTATCCTGTTTCGCGAACAGAACTTGTAATCTGGCGGGCATTTGTAAAAATGTGTTGAAAAGGAATGAGACCGAGGATGAAAACTCATGTTTATCGAACATTTCTGAACACAATCGCAATTTTTCCACATTTCAAGCTCTCAGCTTTAACTTGACATTTGTATGTACGATGATTATTGCGTGTCTTTTAACGTTGCTGTCATGTTTTTTAACTCGAATTGCGATGGCGAAGACGAGTTATTGGGCTTCCCGTTGTGTACACACTAAAAAAAAGACTAATAAAAAAATGATAATTGAAAAAATTTATTATAAAATTTTTTTGTTAAAATAATTGTTATCTTTAAATTTAAATTAGAGATAGATGAATACTGAAGAATTTTGTTTTTGCAGATTTTCTAGGAGTTTAATTTATTCTCGTTGGCACGCGTAAAATATTTCCAACTGTACAAACACGAGGGGATAGAAATTCTTTGAAAAAAAAAAAATGTTAGCCTTGCTTCAGACAAGTTGCATACAAGCAGTTTTCTTTTTCTTCTTCCATTCTTTTTTTAATACATCTAGTACATTAAAGATGGAGGATCGTGGAAAAACGACTGCATAAAAATTTGTCACTTATGGAAATTCAATTTTTATTGGGTGGTAAAGTCGATTTATTCGCTTTATTGGCTGCTGTGAAATATCAATTTGGAGCGTTTTGTTATGGCATCATTTTACCGATTGATGGTTTCGTAAACAATATAATTTTAGACGAATTTTTTACAAAGTTTGTTTTCGCTTTCGAGTCCCACACGTCGTATTTATGCATTTTAGTTATTAAAAACCTGATGAATCGTATTCATTTGTGGAGAATGATTTTCGTTTTATAAATAAACGAATAAATTCCATTGACGAGGGAAGAATGAAACATACTATGCCGAGAAGCCCGCGCTAAGTGCAGGGGGCGAATGCACGCCATTAATTGTAGATGATTGTAATGGGAAGTGTGAACTTGTATAACTCGAGAAGACGAATACAAAATTTTTGAAAAATTTCATTTCTCATTTCTTTTACTCAAATATATTATAACAATAATAAAGAGTCGAGTGTAAACTTGGCACTGCGAAAGCGTATGATAGCACTTAGCAGGTTTCTTGACATGTTGATTGTTATTCGAATTGCAACTGCATTTCACATCTGCGTGCTCCATTTTGAGCTGTTTGTTTGTTTGCGTGCGGCTTTAACGTGCTTTGTCCGCACGCATCGTTTTACTGCGATGTAAAGCAAAGTTCCCCGAATTGTGTAGAAAATGTATGATCAACCATGTAAAACAAAAAAATTCTCTATTTGTCGCAAACAACATTCCAAAAGGCACTTTTTCAGATGCTTTTGCACGTAAACAATGTTTAGCTGTGTTTGCGACTTCGGAAGGTCTCGTGAGACCTCGAATCAACTTAGACTCGTGTTGGAAATGGTCACAATGCGCTGATGGACGACAAAGAGCGTTAAAGCAAACAAAACCTCACTTTTATTAAGAGCATTATTTTTTCTTCTTATTATTATTAAATTATTGCCCTCGGGAAAAAAATCCTTTACTTTTATTATCCCACCTAGATCAAATTAATAATGACTCGCATGGTTCTACCACCGAGTTTTATGCATCTAATCAAATAATGAAAATTTATTTCCACTTGAAATTTTTTTTAAGGGAAAGGCGACACAACGTCCCTAATTGTGCTCTAAGACGCACTCGCTATGTTGAATCTGGATGAGATTTCTTCCACCGTTGTCTGAATGTCTGGGAAATTAAACCGAGTGCTACTTTGTTTATTTTTCCTCATGTAAATCACCGAAGCAACTTCATTTAATTATACAAACACGCAAAGATAATTTTTTTAATTTTTAATTTTTTAAGAATTTCTCATTTATTCAATTTGCCAACAACGATATTTGTTATTTTTCTCACTTACCTTTGGCTAATGGTGATATCATAAGTAAACTAACGAGCGCAGCTCCGTGTCCTTGTCCGAGTATCGTGACGTTTTGCGGATCTCCTCCGAAGTGCTCGATGTTTTCCTCGACCCAGTGGAGAGCGGTGATGAGATCAACTAGGCCGTAGTTACCTCGCACCGACTCCGTGCTCAGGAAACCTAACAAGAAAAAGAAAAGGAAAAAAAAAGGAAGAGCTGTAAGGATTTTCGCAGACTTAAGCGAGACACGACACGAGTTGTAGAGGGAATGCGATGTTAAGAAACTGATAAGGAATTTTCTTCTTACCGAATACTCCTAATCGGAAGTTGACAGTGACCACAACAACGTTTCCGAAACTGGCCAGCACGCTGCCGTCGTACGGGTTACCGGAATTCCATTCAAACGATTCTCCGTGAATGTAAAATACTACGGGCAGCTTTTCGGGATTGCGGCCAACTACAAAGAGAATAATCGTTGGTATTGAGCAATGTGAATGTGATAGATTGATTAATTGTACACAGGTTGAAAATTAATCACAGTGATGACTTAATGGAATCACGAATTCTCTGTTAGCGTTAATCCTGCACGATTTGCAGGTTTTGAAGCTGCTGTTGCTGTTATCACCAAGATTGATAATGTTGTTTCAAAAGGTCTCTTGTGGTTTTCGGCTCGGAATTATTTGGAGATTACATTTGAAATAAATTTCTACATCTGTTTTTGATGTGTTTGACATTTTTTTTTCTATAGTGGAAGCTGTTGCTTATACGGAATTAAGGTGATGTATTGGTTTGAAGAAACTGGTTTATCTTTTCACCTGCGGACAGCGAAGAAATTTATTTCTTGAGTTGTTTAAGTGTTTATGTAAATATAAATGTTTAAAATAAAAATAAATCTAATTTAGTAAGTAGCGTGCCGTAGTTATTAAATAAATTCTGGGCATTTCGTTACAACTACGTAGTCGCGAATAAACACGAACTGGGATGACTAGTCAGATATCTGAAATTGTTTTTTGTGCGGAAGGGGAATTATATTTTTACTCGCATCATTGCTGCCGGAAAGAATTAAATTTATTTTTATTTTTCTTTACGTGGAATAGTTCGTGTAAAAAAATCACATACTTTTCTGCATATCCAGGTGGGGGATGCAATGCAAGGAAACCAGTACTTGCGCCCCCAAAATTTCAAAAACAAAAAAGATTGGTTAAAAATGGTTTTTAATCCCACGAAACAAGAACAAGTCTAAACAACATTCAGAAAATATTTTTTATAAACATCGGAAATGTTGATTCAATGTCTTTTTTTATCAACATTTTCTCAACATTCAAACATAACAAGATGTTGATTTAACATTAAACGAATGTTGCATATCAACAACCGATATTTCCACCGTTTGATTATTGTTTCAGAGTGTTTATTTAACATCTATTAACACAACATTCAAACATGCGATCGACTTCAAAAATGTTAATTCAACATTGGCTTGTTTCATGGGAATATCGGTTGTTGATACGCAACATTCGTTTAATGTTAAATCAACATCTAGTTGTGTTTAAATGTTGAAAAAATGTTGATAAAAAAAGACATTCTTATATTGAATCATCATTTCTGATATTCTTATTTCGTGTTAGACAAAATCTAACATTTTCTGCTTTTGCACCTCCTAAATTTATTTATTTTCTGAGTTTTTGCATTGTTTTCTTGAACGAAAAAAGATGTTATGTTATTGGAAGGTTAAAACAATTTTGTTCCAGTGCAACACGATGATAGCTATATATCTTTCAAATCATCATTTGATATGTGATATCAGGATACGTGATATCGCGTAATTTCTTCATTATTGTACAAATTAATTGGAAACCAAGTGCGAACATTACTCTTTACTTGAAGTTGGCTCTTTATAACCGCTCTCATGGACTTTTATCTAACGAGAACTTGACAATACAAATGTTGGAAAAATCTAATAAATTTTTTTTCTCTCTCTCTCTCTCAAAAAAAAAAAAAGAAAGAAAAAGAAATAAAGAAATAAAGAAATAGCAGACTTTTAATATTTCAGTAGCGAAGGTAAAATGAGTGACATGTAAAAGTTTTAATGGTGGAAATGGCTTTTTGGAATGGTCTCAGTTGTTTTAGTAATCATGCTAGTTGGAATGTGAATTAGTTTCGAGATAAGAAGAGTGGAGCCACTATTCCTTTTACTACTGCGCTCCTATTGGACGAATAACACAGAGTGCTGACTATTTAACTTTTATTATTGTCCAATAAGAATGCATATGAGAGCGTATATTTTTTTTTGTTGGCAACCCTCTATTGTGGGTTTACCATCATAAGCACTTTTGTTTTTCCCAAAATTTCTCGGAGGATATATGGATTCATCTGCAGAACTACTGCATTTTGGACGGCCTAAAAGCAGTATCGTTAGCATTAACGCATAACCCCCCATCTTGCACGTTTGATAGATTTGCTGTCTTTCTAGATATACGTTCCATTTGTCACACTCAGTTATTGACCTCGGCAATCCGATCTACGGTTGTGACAATGAACATAAATTTATTTAAAAATAAGAAGGAAATAGGGGAAAAATTCAACAGGGATAAAATTAGGTGAAGAGAACGGAATTAAGAAAACGGAAGTGTTGACAGTTAAAATGATTTTTATTCACCGACTGATTTTAATATTTTATTTCAACTGCAAGAGGCGGTGTGTTTAAATGGAATTTATCAACATTGTTTTATTTCATTTCTACTGTCGATTTAATACATACATAGATCCGTAATTGCGCCTGGATTCATCAAAAACTTTTATAATTAGCAGTTTTTTTTCTTTTTTTTCGGGTTATTTACTTTTAGAAAACGGTGCATGATTATTCTTTCGGGAGATGATTCCCAAGATTCATGCATTTTTCAGTGCGTATTTAAAAGTAAAGCCTCGAAACTGTTTTGTTTCTGTGCAATAAGAATTTCAAATTCAAAAGAATTTTTTTTGTCTTGTTTTTTTTTTTTTTAATTTTTTAGGAGAAAATATTGGGAATTATAATGTTTTAAGAGGATCAGCCGGAACTAATTGCAATACAAGACTTAACAAGAATTATAAGCAAAATAAAGGTATTACAATAGGCCCTAAATGAATGGATGAATGTGTCGAGTTGAAGTGGAACACAGTCCAGCAGCTCGAAATTAACTAAAGTTAATTTGATTAGCGTTTCGTAAGGATTAATTATTAACGGTAAGTAGCGAGGTAGAAATCAGAGCAAATCGGACAACCAGTTTCTGGCAACTGTTTATTAAATTAGTACAGTTTGTAATCCACGAGAGGCGATGCTACTGGTTTGTTTAACAAAGAGAAGAAATAAAAAAGTCGGTTGGAATTGAGTGACTCGATAATGAGATGCAAAATTGCATAATTTAGGCTTACATAAATACGTTCAACATTTATATATCTCAATTCTAATACTAACTGAACTGGAAAAGGGAAAAAAATATTCTTGTTATTGGTTTGTCAATATTTTCATATCTAGATTAAGTTTGAATTGATTTTAATCAACATTATTCAAAAATTGTAAAGGAATTCTTTGATTTTTACGTAATTCTTAAGCAATTAAGCAGATTTAGTCGAAGAGAAAAATTGGCCAGTTGGGAGGTTAAGGATTAGCAGGAAATGAATCGATATTAATTGTGGATTAACTTTGCATTATTCTAATTTGGAGGTAAACAGGATTTAGATATATTTTTGGAAATTGTGTTCCATAATTGAATAGAAATATATCCACATTTTAAAGGTGGGTTTCGAGGTGGGATTTCTCTTTTTATTTCCATAATCCAACGCGCATTTTGTGGTACGCGGGATTCTTGAAATTCTAAAGAAATGGGAAAAAATGACAGTTTGTATGGTAAACAAAATACAAAATCCATCGAGGCTCGCACGTTTCTGTTTGTCTCTCGAGCCAACGACCTAGAGTTGATGTGGGGTAGTGAGATCAATAGAACGCAGCTGTAGGGATGGACGATGCAAAAGGGGTCAGCACTCTGAGCCTGCCCTACACTGCTGGCCCCACTCTATGACTTGCCCATCTTTCTATTACAAGAAATGTTTATTTTTTTTTGCTTTTTATCTGTAATCGAGCGCGCCATTTGCAAAAAAAGATGGCGCTAATAAAACGAATTGCATTATTTTGCATTCGTATGGGCGTGTGATGACTCGCTTGATACAGTAATGATGGTTTACGATCTCGGTAGGAGTCATCAAAGTGTTTTATATGTCAGTCGTTACCAGGTCGTCGATATTTATTATGAAACTGGCATAAAATCGAGTTGTCGTGGAGCTTAGTTTTCGGGCATATGCGTTTCTCGAGTCATTATATGTAAGAGGTGAAATTATCTGCTCCATAAAGAATGTTTTATTTGTCCCAAACTGTTTCTATCGAGTTGTTAAATTAAACCGTTTTGTAATTAAGCTGTAATTTTAAAGTGTATTAGTAATTACAAAATTGTAAATTGTCTTCCGGAATTACAATTGTATTAAAGCTATTTACGTAGGTTACGTAGGAACATTTAAATAAGATTTCTAATTATTTTTCTCGTAAAAAAACAAGAAAATTGCAATTTTAGCGTTGTGATGCTGCAACAAGTCATTATTATCCCGCTGGTTTCGGGCCTAAAATCGATATAAACACATCGGAAAGTTAGTACAAGAATTGATTGACGTATAGAAAAAGTTGTTCGTTTTCTTTGTTTTGAGCCTTCGGTTTGATTGCAGGTCGTTCGTATCAAATACGATCCTTAAACACCAATGGCACTAAATAAATAAATTTTTTCAAGATGAAGACTTTAATTTAAAGCTGTAATTTAACAGTTTCCATTCGTTCAGAGTTGAGGGAGAGAGAGGTCGTTTGTCTACATTTGCGAAATCAGTCTTAAATTTATATATATGGCTCAGCGATAAATCTTTCTCTAGCAAAAAAGAAAAGAAAAAATAATACTAAAATAAAAAAATTCATCTAAAATGGCCGTTTCGTGATTAGAATTTCAGTCAGTTTACGAACTGACACCATCTAAAATTTTGTTGTTCGACTGTCCTTGAGTTGTTGACAACAGATTCCTCGAGGAACTTCACAGTCGCAAACCAAAGTGAAAACAATTTTTTTTTAGTTAAAAAAAAAAAAAAAAAAAGATGAAGAAGAAAAAGGTGAAAAATAAGCAAAATTAAATTGTCGACGATTGAAGAAAAGAAAAACTATTTATATTCCAGTGGAGTCTTCGAGACAAAAATAAAAAGAATATATTTTTTAATCAACTTATATTCTCGAGTCTTTTTCGCTTGATTTTTTTATTTAATTTAAGTTTTTTAAATAAAATATTTTTTTTTCATCTTTGTCTTTTTCATTTTCTTGTTACAATTTCGTGTGTGCGACGTAGTTAATCGATAATCTCGACGGCGACAGAATGACGCACTGGCATCTGCTCGTGTGCTGTGGTCTGAGCTATTTTCAGTTCACCAAAGTCAAAAGACGATCCACGTGCTATAACTCAATTGAGGAACACATCACCAACGTCCGTTTGCTCTTATTTCGGAGCAAATCGTTTCGGACCAGATGTCGCCAATGGCTACCTCCACGTGACCCCTCGGGTCCAATTGGGGTCGCCGGATTTGATCGGGAACAGCGAAACGGGGTTACATTATGGGCTTATGCACAAACGAAGGATTCGATACAAAACTCGGTAGCCACCGTTTGGCGGTGAGCCCTAATCCTGATCTAAGGGCCCTGGCGAAGGGCCAGCATCGTGTGGGATAGGGGGCGCTCGAGTAGATTAGGTTTCCATGCCAACTGTCGACTTTCTCTTCATATATATATATAGGAAAACGCCAGAGACAGGTCAGGAGAAAGGGTTTCAGGGGTAATAAGCGAGGAGATGTTTCAATACAAATTGCATGGAAGGACATAAAAATCTTTAAATTAAAGTCAGAATGGCGCAACGTAAGTTGATGCCGACGTAGCGGGGGCTCGAAGAAGAGGCATCGAGCGAGAGATTCAACTTTTACTTCTTTTTTCGATATGGCTAAAGTGATATTGTTGTCATAAATAATGCGATTGTGTGTATTTATTCATGTGTGTTTTAGTAGTTACTAGCCGTTACCCCGGGAAAACACATAAGGTCTTTTCTCTCTCTCTCTCTCTCTCTCTCTGCAGGGTATTTTTTTCTTAACTAAAATTTTTTAATATCGCGGTAAGGGAAAAAAATGTTGGAAATTGGTGTTGTGACTATTGTCATTATTGGAAATTGTACGAGTGATTTATGTCAAATGTGCGCAGGTGGCCACAAAACCATTTTGAAATTTTTTTAATTTTTTTTTTTTTTTTTTTTTTTTAAATTGGAAAAGTAATCAAGTTTTTAAGAATTAATGATTTTTTATTGAGCTGTCTCGATGAAAGATATTGAAAGAAGAGTTGTGTTTCTATATATTGATGTTTTCAAGTGTAAATCAAAAGCTGGTACTACACGAAGAAAAATGAAAAAAATAGAAATCGAGCGATGTGATGTGTGTAGGATGCTGGTGGCAGCTGATAAAATCTGTCAGTCAGCCTGGTATGTAGCCGAACATACCAAGAATGACTAAACTAAAATACTTGGCCATCAGTGATATTGGATATTTGTCTACGCCCAACCCCAGTTCTTGTGCAATTACCCTGGAAGAATGCTGTTGGACATAGTTCAACTTGTTGAAATAGATTAATGGGGCAAAAGCCTCTCGTGATAATAATAACATCAACTCGTCCAATCAAGCTGCATTTTTCACATTTATTTTTCTTTTATCTAAACATCGCTGAAATATTGTTAATAAATGAATTTTCCAAAAAATCCGAAAAGTTTATAATAATACCGGAAATCGCTTTTAACATAATTTAAATATTGAGGACTCGAGGACCCGTCTGTCTATCGCGTGACTTATGGGGTGTGTTTCGTGTAATGAGGTGAGGTCATATCGATGAAAGGACTATAAACATCGCTATAGGTAACCCATGCTGCACTCACTCGAGTTCTTTTCTATGCTAGGTCATCTTGGGCCTCGCTGGGCAGTTAGGGACCACCCACGTATGAGCGAAAAAAAATTTATTTAATATTAGACTTCTACGGTGCACTTAACCCATAAAACTGTGTACTCGTACGTTCTTATTACTAAGAGAAATCTTTATTAATTAAATAAGAAATAAATGGTGGACTGAGGAGTTGTAATGGAAAAAATTCAGAATAGGTCTACGTCCACTCGAGGCTCAACTCATTCTATAGTCTATTTCCCAATTCTGCAGATGCAGTGTCCCCATTGCACCAACAACATATCGATTGATTTGAATAAATACACTGATAACAAATTTATTGCACGAGAGATCTATTTCTTGCTCCTTTCTTGCATAGGGGAAGGAGCGCATGCCTCCTGCCGATTCTGTGGCGTATACCGTCTGGTTTAAAGATGGATTCACAATTTCGCTGTAGCATCCGACTGACCTCGCAAATGGCGGTCAGAATTTCTCTCCATTTCTATTTATTAATGCAATTCATAAACTAGAGTAGTTTTCCCTTTTTTTTTCTCAAGCTTTTACATTTTAAGATGATTACATTTAACTCATTCTTTCTTTTTTGATGAAATTTTGTACACGGTATTGAAAGTGGCGGAGCTGGGGAAAATGACTGCCGACTGCCTCCATTATTAAAATTTGTTGTGTTTTTCACTCGTGTTGATCCCAGTAATAGTTTGTTCATTTAAATTTTATCCAGGTGTGGGATCAGACTAAGCAAGATATATGATAGCGCATAGGCTCTTCTAATTCTTTTTTCTATTCCATTAAATTTGCCAAGCATGAAGAAGAAAAAGCGATTTACAAGCAAAATCGCACGCTTTAAATAAGGAGTTTTTTATTATCAAGCTGGAGCTGGATGCTGGACCATTTGACAAGTTGAGAAATTGGTTGCGAGATGTTTAATCCGAAGTGAATAATATTCGCTTGTCAGTTCTCGCACCAAACGCATGCAGCGCCGTTTCTTTGATATATAATTTAAAGAGTTAATATGCTCTTTTATGCTTTTTTTCTACCTGACCTGTAAGATTGAATTTTGTGGGTGCAATTGGTACGATAAATTGCCATTACCCTGTCTCTGTTTACCCCGTCCCTTCAACCACTTTGACCATATCCTCTCTTTTTCCATCTGCCTCAAAAAAACCTTATCCTGTATAACTTGGCCAAAATGATGGCAACTCATGGACTATTCCGCGCTTATCACCGAGGTCCGAGACCCCTCAATATGGTCATCTGAATGCGAGGGTGGACTGTGCACTCTGCCACACCCATAGCCACTCTTTCTTCATTCTTCTTTGTCCCGAGAAATACGTGAGAGGAAAGACAAAAGATGAAAAACAAAGCACACTTTTTTTCTTTGTCCTCTTCGTCTGTCTTCGGTCTGAAGGGAAAGAGGAGACTCAACTCGTTGGCATGGAAATAGTAAATGGAGAAAATTTAATACCTACATTATAAGTGCTTTTTCTTGGCAAAAATGTTTAGTTAAAAATTTGGAAATTTTGCTCTGTGTGGTCTTATTTGTAAAAATTTAATAATATTTCTATCATTTGAAGCCCGAGGTGAAGTATTGACTCGAGATTAAAGTGGGGAGTGATATCGAGGGTCAGAGAAAAGCTTGTAAGAATAATGGCTAAAACCTAAAACAAAGTTATAGTTTCGGAGGAAGTGGAAGAATCCTTAGGGAAAACATTAACAATATTACTAAACTCGGTAAACTAGATCGCTTTTTTTGAAGTATTTTTATGACTCTTTCTCCCCTTCATATTTATCGTTTCTCTCACGCGTTGCTGTTGCAGAAAAATCGATTGATTAGAATGTTGATAAGACACAAATTATCCATTGTGGTACAGTAATGATGCATGAACGTCCTAGTACATGTTTTGGGCAAACTTGAATGGTTAACCTCAACCGGAAACAGTGTTTAAATAGAATTCTTTCGAGTCTCGTTGATGGACGTGCGGAATGTTAGTAAAGTGTGCTTGAAGCTAATCTCTCTATATAGAACCTTTCGACAAACCGAGAAAGCCGTGACTACATATACACTCTGCGAGAGGAATATTTGATGCGTTTAATCATTAGCGACTTAAACGAACTGCGGGTGAAATGAAATCTAAATTTCAACTTGTGTTTTCATTTTACAATATGCTGATTTAATCTTTGCACTATCGAGGAGCTAAATGTCTTTGGGTTAATAGAATAATAATAATAATGAATTTCTGGATGATGTTTTTATGTGATGCCGTGGGATTTTGGTGAAAACAAACCCTGCAATTGTAGTGATTATTAATTAAACGGATCGCGAGTCTGTGTGTGAAATAAATGCAAGGTGTTGTTTTTCTTCTTTTTTCTTTTTTTTTTTCATTTTCTTTTGGGTTTTTTTTTTGGAAGCCGAGGAAACCGTTTATTCGTTTCGGAAATTGAAATTGGAGTCCAGGAATCTCTGTTAGCCTCGTTTCGAGGTTATCTATTTTTGGTGACGAGGAGCGAGCACGGGTCCAAGTTGCTCGCGGGTTAATTGATAAAACCTTTGATAATAATTAATTTGATTAGTCTTGGCAAGAGGGAGTGGATGAAAGCGGTAATAATATTGATTTTCAATTGATTTTGCTCCTTTTTACCGTGTCCACAAATTAAATCACTGGGAAAAAAAGTGATCACACGCATGCGCACATTTTTATTTCCGGTTTGCTCGACCTCTCACTTCGAATTGTCAGCCGGGAATTTAAATTAATATTATTGTCACGATTGAACACAAACGAAAACGGAGCTATTGGCAGAAAATAGCTCGATACGGTAACCGACGACGCGAAAGAATTTTTTTTTGTTTTTAATTAATTTAAAAATGAAGATTATTCCGTATCTTGGGAAATACACCTAAAACTAATTTTCGCAAAAATCGATTTGATTTATTGCCCCCTGTAGACAAAATGCGTAATTCCAAAAGCCAGGATTTATATACTCATTAATAAACATTGATTTAATTGACGCCAAGATTGGATTTTAGACTTTTTTTCTCAAAAAATAAAGACATTAATGAATTTATTAAATTTGATTAGGTTCTGCAGCGAAACTAACACCGCGGTTATATTAGGAATGCAGTGCTTCGCGTCTATAATGAGCGACGCAGCATTCACTGTGACAAATCGTGAAGAAATTGAAATCCAGAAGTAAATTTATTATAATGAGTACAATAAAAGTTAGTTGCACGTGTAAGACTGTAAGAGAAGAGATTAAATAGGTTTGTTTACCTTTGGTTGGCGTGTAGACGTTGAGGTAAAGACAATCCTCACTTTGGTTCTTTAAATAAGGAATGAGTCTCTTCAGCATGTTCAGCCTCCCTCTGGACATGGATTGCAAGGCGGCTGTTTCGTTCGTAATATCCGGGTACTTTTGTGGACACACTGGACCGAATCGGTCAGCCAACCTTACCGAACGCCAAGGTGTAAGAGACATGGGAGGCATGAATCGCAGGTATCCGACCGGCGGAGGTGCGAAGGGAATTCCCAAGAACATCTCCACGGGTTGAAGATGTTTGTTGGGCAAGGTGTTGATGAGTCCGCGAAGACCGCCGAATTTAGTGGTCACCACTCGAGTGGCCAGCTTTCTTCCGAACGCCTCGCACGGGTCGATTCGCAGCCACAGCAGCAGCAGAAGAATTGCGAGCGTCGACGCACGCCCGGCCATGCTTGCAACACACATTCACGCGGCCATCCGGCGTCGTCGTTCGGCGGAATCGGCGGAATCGGCGTCGGCCTCGGCCTCGAGACGGGAGATGCTCGCCCCGGCAGACTTCAGCTCGCCGTCGGGGAATTGTTTCGTTTGCACGTGACCGGGGACATGCGGATGGCGGATGTCGGCAGTGCTGCCCGCTTGGCAGCCCACTTCGGAGCCAGGCTGCGGAGGCAAACACACGCACTTTAATATTATATTAACTTTTGTAAAGAACTCGCCGGCTGAGAGACACTCGATCGATACAGAGTCTGCGCACTGCGAGCCGATGAGAGGAGGTGGGTGCGGGAGAGGACATTACCATTCGGTCAGGCGCGGGGGGAGATGGGAAGATGTGAAGTGAGGTGGCGGGGGGCGGGGAGTCGAAGAGGCGGATGTGATGGGATGCCGAATTTAGAACGGTGTGGTAGCAAGATGTGCTTGTTTACTGCTGAGGTTCACTCGAGAGAGTTGGGGTAGGCGAGGAAATGGAGGATTCCGTTTGTATTCATTAAGATCCCAACCAAACCATATGAATTTTATTTTTAAATTTTTAAAATAAATTTTTAAAAAAATTAAAAAATTATAAAATTATAATTATCAGAAAATTAACTCGAGTAGTTATCGTGTTTTTCAAAAGTAATAACGACTTGTGGTTTTATTTTTTATTTTTTATTTATTTTATTTTTTTTTTTTTGGTTTTGTTTTCGAGGGTTTATATAAAATGAATAAGTGGAGTGTGAAAACAGAGAATTAAAAAGTGTTGTGGGGACGTGGTTATGGCTAAACTAAGCTTATTAGTCTAGCTTGGCTTAATGCAGTGCATGCAGGACAGCCCAACTAGCAACGAGTGTGTTGAATGTATGGCGAATGGAAGAAGCTGGAGCAGAGATGTGGTAGTGTTAGCAATGTGTGGGTTGGACGAGTCCCTTTTGGACGACTTGTCTCCAGAGTGTCGGCAGTCGATCGATGAGTAGGGGGTCCTGCAACGTGTCTCGTGGCACATCCCCTCCCCTTTTCACCTCCTGCCTCTATGTGAGAGTAGGATGAAACAGAGTTAGATTCACCTTTGACTGGCGCGCAGCCAATGAAGCTGTTTCCATGGAAACGGGCTGCAATGCGTGGGAAGCATTGCAGAGAAGGATCGAAAAATTATATAAATAACAATCTTTTTTTGTGGACCCATTCCTACTTGATTTTATACGTTGTCCAGTAATTTTAAATATTTATTTATTTATTTATTTATTTGATTTTTTTTTTTAAATTCAATCATTCGAGGACTATTGGAAAAGCACTTAAGAAAATGAATGAAACAAAGATGGAAGATGCTGGCGCAGTTTCTAATCCAGCAGATCTTGTAGATTGGTTAATCCTACTGGGCAAGGAGATGAGGCGGGGTCGGGAGCTGGCGGGGGCTGGTGGGTATGGAAAGAGCCACAGGGTGTTGTGAGATCTTTATGGGCGGAACGTGCCATCGTAATAAGGGCACTGTGTGGGTCTAGGTACAAACTGGACGGAGATAAGGTTTGGGCATAATAAATAAAGGTTCGTACGAGCGGAGGCTGAGAATCGAGGCGTTGTACTCTATGGCGCATGTGCATTTGCCTTCGCCTCGTAGCGTCTGTTTATGGACTGGGAAGCCACGCAGGCGCGTCAGAGTTTAGCCGTAAGGTGTTATAAGAGAGGACTTTTGTTTGATGTGATGGATAAGGATTTATTGAATTAAGGGTGAAAGCAGTGGATTAATGAGGGCAGTGATTCGGTTGTATCAGATATCTTCGATTTCTTTCTTTCTTTCTTTCTTTCTTTCTTTCTTTCTTTCATTCATTTTATTTTGCTATTTCTTTTTCTTCTTTTTTTTGTTTTGTTGTGTTTTCTGTTTAGATAGAGTGAAGAAGGAAATAAATGGTTAAGGATTTGGGGGCTTTTAAGGACAAAGATAAATAAATTCTAAGTAATAAATAAATTCTTTTGTAAAATTTTAATATTTAAAAAAAGGAATATTCTACTTAAAGAATTCTTACAAATTCTTAAATTAAATATTTAATATTGTACATTTAATTCGTTGTTCAATAATTAAAAATTTGAAATGTAGTAAAGTATATTACTCTAAATTGATTTTTTTTTTCTTCTAAATTTTCATAAATATTACATGCAATTCTGAATTTTATGAAGCATGTTTTAAAGAAATATGTGATTAAAGTTTTATCTTTTTTTTTTCTTTTCAAAAGAAAGGACAATCTCAATTCTTTAGAGAATTGTTCAGAAAAAAAAATATATTTACAAATTCTTTTTTCGAAAATAATCCAGTCCAGCGAATACGCACGGCGATATTAAAGATTTTAAATTTTACTCGAGTGTATACATAATAATTCCATTAGTCTTTTCATTAAAAATATAACCCTTTAGATCTTCCGTTTATCCGCCTCTCCGATTCACTCAAGACGACTTATTCCTAAGTTAATATAAGAAGCTTAAAGCTTCAAACTTTTCACAAAACTCTTGAGATAAAAATAAAAATAAAATTATTGGTGGTAGTGAGGGGCTCGTAAGATAAAAGGGACATCTTTGACCCGTGCGAACTTAACAAGAAGAAAAAAAAAACTAAAAAAGGCTTTTGTGATTTAAAATTTAAAATTTATCACCGAGTAGGCTGAGGTGCTCTGTGGGGTTGGGTGACCGGCGGAGCGACCTCTGGTTTGGGTGGCACAATCTGAAACTTGCAGATAGACTCTCGTGGGAAATGAAACACGTGTCTCCACCTCCACACGCGCGCCTCACCTTTGAAGACGGCCACTTAGGGAGTCGGTTGCAAAATAAATGAAAGAAGTATGGGATGTCAGTAAATATAAAGGAAGGCAATCAGTCTAGAGCGCAATTAAGGAATCAACGGTGACGTGTTTTATCGCCAGCAGGAGCTGCCTGGGATGGCAAAATGTCGATTAACCGTGCTGTGGAAATGTTAATTTGCAGAAAATTGGAAGGTGACAAGCTGCCAACTTTGCAGTTTGTCCTTTTGTCGAGGATAAAAATGTGGTAAGGAGGAACGAGTAGCTTTTGATTGACATCTATTATTTTGCTTCATTTACAGTGTGGTCTGGGACTCTAGGGTTAGTGCAATGGTTTCGCAAATCAGGTCGTTGGTTCAGGTGTCGGGAAATATTTTATTCGACAATTTGTTATGTTAAATGTGAAATATGGAGCATTTTTATCATTCTGACATCGTATAAAACATTAAAATGACAAAATAAAATTGCATTTTTTGTAGTTTTATGGAGCGCCATCAATGAGACAAATTCCATTAAAATAATTAAATGGAAAGAAATAAATTTTATAATTTTTTTTTTTATTATAAAATTTCGATATGCGTGAAGCGCTTTTAGTGCTGTTTATTTTAGAGAAATTATACATTTGTGTTTGTTTTACGAGATTTTATTTCTTATATATAGTTTGTTTTTGTTTTATTACCAAGTTGATAAAAAGAAAAAGAGAATTTTTTTTTGTAAAATAAAAGAACTAAAACCATTTAAAAAAAGCAAAAAAAAAAAACAACAAAGAAATTGAATCCATTTAATTTTTTGCTATTGATTCGCGAGAAATCAGAAGCTGTGCAGTGTGCTATACATAGCATCACGTACAGAGAACGTGAAAGACTCTTAGTAGGGAAATAATAAATTAAAAAACAAACGTTGTTTACACCTGAATGCCCCCAGTTGTTTAAATGCCAAATTCCAATACAATTCAATTCATCTGTTACTTTGTTCCATCTCATTCGCACGCGAATTCAAGACGAAGAGAAGCACGAACTTACAATCCATTAGTTACTGTGTACTTGACGTATAATTTATGTACACCTACAAGAGAAAGCTTGCAGAGTGCAGAAACCTGTCACTCTAATGTGTTTCTATTAAGGGACGAAATAAATGATGAAAAGGTTAATTGCAGATACAGTTTGAAAATTGTCTCGTTGCACAAGATGATGCTGATGAAAGAGTTCATCTTTAAGGCAAGGTGTGTTTTAGTGTCTCATTTATCCACTAGAGGGCGTTTAGTAGGGATAAGAAAAGCGGTAGCACTGCTCGGCGTAATTTATTACGGGCAAAACGATAATTAGATAATATGGGGCTTTGGCGTTATTTTTTAAGTTTGTGCGCCAAGACTGAGGGTTGGGTTGAGGCTAAGTGTAGCCGAGTGAAGCTGATATGAGAGCAGTGAAACGCACAGACCTTTAGTTGAATCCGTTGAGTGGAACGAGTTAGTTCATCCATGTAACCGTATTGGGAGATGACTGGCCGTTGGCGCCTCTGAGACTCGCCTGGGCCCGCCACTCGTCCGACTGTGATACCCGTAATGGGTGCGTGTGGGCACGAGGCGCAATTTCATTTTGTCGCCAGCCAATGCGAGACTAGGGAGCCGTAAAAAACAGCGAGTCACGCTATACTGTGCCTGCACTGGGTTCGAGCAAATCGCCTTTCCACTCCACCCTTCTGTTTTTACAGATTTCGTGGACATTGGCCGGTTCCGTTTAGGTAATGAGAAAATCCACTTGGCTCAATGCTTGATGTGACTTTATTTCCCATTGTCGGTTAACAAGACATTGCCACTGTCACATTTTGCTCTTGGATTTCTTTTTCTAAATCTTTTTTATCGATGTAATTTCATATGACGACGCCGGGGATAAGGGGATAACTCATTTATTCATTCATTCATTCATTCATTCATTCATTTATTCTGTAAGTAAAATGATGATTGAAATACTAAATTTTGTTGTTGTTTTTATAATTGAAACTAGCGATGTGTAGGCCTATTGTTGAAATAAAGCAATTTGTTATTTCGGTGCAGTTTTCATTTTTAAACGATGCCTACAGTCAAACACTGATTACTTTTATTATTAATGAAGCAAAAATATTTTTTTTTTTTTGTATGGTAATTTAAAAAATTTACATTTTTTTCCCTTTAAGTGCTTTATTTCTGTGTTCTTTATTTTTGGAGCAAAAAAAAAATCAATGAAGTGATCCTATCTGAAGCTGTAATGTCTCAATCCTCATTTTGTTTGCTGTTGACTAGAGTGCCGAGTTGAACTTAATGGCTGTTTACATTTGCCTGGTTTTTAAGAGAGTAATCAATTGCGGCTCTGATGAGCCATGTACAATATTCATAACAGTTAACTTGAAAATCAACCCAACCAACCTTTTGCTGGATGATGGCTTAATTATTCCACGATAAAACGCGCTGTTTTATCAAAACCGCAAAACAACAACAATAATAATGATTTTTTTATATAATTTTAAATAATCAAAAAAAAAGGAAATTAAAAAGTACATCTACAAAAAAGAAAAGTTCTTTTTCTCTCTTTTTTCGCTATTGATTCGGAGTTCTCTCACAGGTCTCCTTTACATCGCAATTTCAAATCTTCATCTTGCGTCTTGCAGGAAAGCTCAATCGCACTTGGCATCTCAGTTACCATGGAAACGTGTCTAGGAAATAGTTTTTTATTGTTATATTTATTTTTGCAGTGTACATACATTGTAGTTAATCTTCGTGCGACGATTTATTGGTCAGGTGATGACGGAGTGGAAAGATCTGTTGAAGTCGCTAGATTGATATTGTCACATAGAAATACATTTCTAACTTATTTATCTTTTCTTTTCTTTTTTCAAACATTTTATCTTCATTTATTTAATATTTATTCTTAGAAATAAAAAAATAATTTTATTTTATTTTTATGTGACAGTTTATCGGTCAGTGATCTCTGACCTTGGTTTCACAATGAAAATCGATAAGGCGAAAGGTATCAATGGTTGACTATTGTCTCCTCGTTGGACGCCATCTCTATTGGTGACCAGTCGTTCGCCTAAGTGGCGCCATCCATCCGGAAGACATGACTGTGGTGCGAGTTCAAAAATTGCCACTTCGATCGAGGTATTATGACGAACATTCAAAGTAAACAACAATCATGTTATTTTTGAAAAATCTTAATTATGAGGATTATGCAAATGTTTCGAATTTTATGCAATCTAATTAATGACTGCGAAAGGATCAAATGGTGTTAACGTACTTTCCAACATCAATGATTGCTGTTTGCACTATCACAGGCACGCGACCCAATACAACCAATGCGATATAACATAATATAATATAATATAATATACCTAATATAATATTTGAATATTTTTATGCAGCCATCTGTCGGCAAATTCGGCAACACTGGTATCTTTTGATTAATGACTAGTGGATGAGAAAACAATTAAAATTAAAATGGTTAGATTAACTTTCCGTAAAAATAAAAAGGTGATTCATCATCAGCCAAAACCCGCGCAATCATTTTGATTAAAATTTTGTAAAGTCAAAATTGAATTTAGAATTTAATACCATGATCAAATGTCATACGAACTCGTTCATTCTTCACCGTTTGATTGACCCGACCCATATAAATTAGTCGGTTCATAAAGTAATGGTGATATCGCAGGAAGTTATCGTTAGAGGGCTCAATGCCTATACTCCTCTAGAACATTTTCACCGTTATTCGAGCATCGTAGCAGGAACCACACAATATTTGCGCCATTGTGGACAATTAACAAGCTAAATCCATTCATAATAGCTTGAGGCAAATGGGAACTAGGTTCCCCCATCAATTAAGCCTAATAGCCTCGTAAAATAATGGCGGGGTGGCGCTGTTTTCGCGCAACTTGAAATTGCACTGCTTGGCTGATTGCATCCCAGTTTTTGTGGTCCTCCTATAGGAAGTTGTCTGTCGTTTCCACTTTTCGCCCGTTAGGGGAAAAGAAAATTAATTAGTATGAATAAATTTAGTTGAGGATAATAGAAAAAGAATGTTTTCATTTTTTCATTTTTTTATTTTACTTATGTTATTGTGTTGTGGACTTTTGTACAAACAAAAAATTAATAATTAAGGATTAAATTTCTTGTTTATGGAATAATGAAATTGGCTTTGTTCAGCCTGTTTTAAATTACAAATGAGGAAAGTTAAGACATATTTTTCTTCCCATTTTTTCTTCTTTGATTAGAATTTATTTTATTTTATTGTCCGGTCGAGAAACGCTATGATGAAGGTTAAAACTGAACACCTACGATGTAAATTTTACAACTTTCATAATTTAATACTCAATTAAATGCTTTCCGGTTAGACGTGTGAGTAATTAAACTAAAACACTATTTTTAATTGTAATCGCCATTAAAAATAACACTTTATTTTGTTGTGTAAATGCCACATAACTTTGATTTAAACCAGTGCACTGATTGCTATCTCATTGCCATAAAACTTGATACTAAAATATTTTTGTCTCTTAATTATACCAAAAATTAGATATTTTATTTTTAGCTGCCTTTGATAGTTTTTCTTTCAGTTGTCAAATATGAAAGTAATCATTTACTAAGTTTACAAGAACACGCTTTTCTGGAAAATGACGTCATCATTTATCAAGTGGAAAAATGGAAACTAGAGTGAATACTCCATTTTTTACTTTTCCACTTGAGAAATAATGACGTCATTTTCCAGAAAAGCGTGTGCATGTAACTAGAGTAAATGTCAAATAAGTTTTATTGCCAGAAAACATCAAAGTGAATACTATATTAGAGCAGTTGGACTGCACCTGTGTATAAACAACTCATTAACGAGTTGTTTACATTGAAGTTTTGCATGCAGTGTACATGTAATTAATTATTCGTAATAGATGCGAGCAGATCTCATGTAAGGTCAACTAATTTCTAATGCAGGTTTGGAAAGCATAAATCGTCAAATTTGTTCTGTTTGATCTTTATATGTGCTTTCTGTTGTGTTCGTGTCGAAGAATAGGGTCAATGCAACGGGTAATAAATTGCGACAGGCAATAAAATTTTTCTTACCGCATAAAGTAGAAAAATCTTGAAGTTGTAACACGAAGCAGAAATATACGAGTTTATAATGGTCATTCATTTTTATAAGACTTTCTTTTATGCTACCACTTATAGGCCTTGTTGGCTTATAAACAGGATTTCGTATTTAGCATTAAGAATTAAGTTGATGCGTAATTTCGTTTAAAAATTATTTTTTTTTTTTACTTTACATAACTTTAAACAGCACACTTTGCCATCTTTCTTGGAATAAAGAGGACCGAGTCATTTAATACAACCTTTTCGTGCGTGAAATACCGTAATTACAATACAGGTCGATGCGTGAGATATCCGGCAGTGTGTTGATAAAGAAAACTAATTTCAAGCGACAGTTAAATGATGCACATCTAATTAATACATAATAAGTGCTGATAGAAGCTGTATGCAAAGTTTTTGAAAGATATTTCCTTTCTTGGCTGTCAACAACTTTAGGTGAATATAAAGTCTTATCTATAATTCAATTGGCAATGAAAGGATGAATCATCACACATTCATGATTTAGATCGACGATGCATCGCGCTATGTGCAGTGCAGTGCAGTGCAGTGCAGTGCAGTGCAGTAGTACATAGTACGGTGTAGTGCAGAAAAGACGAACATTTTATTCTTTCTGTTCAGTTGGGTTGTTTGTAAAATGCTGGTTTGTTGTTTGTGTTGGTGGGGCTTATGTGGCAACACTGCATCATAGGGGGCGCGCTTTATCCCCCTCAAATGACCGGGTTAACACGGGCAAACTTTTGTTGTCGGCTGAGGGCGGCCATTATTGATTTCAATTTTGTTGCTAAAGCAGTCGTTTCCAGCTTCAATATATGTCTCGCCGGGCAACTAGCGAAGCCGCAAAATGTTTTAAGACGTTACAGGAAGTTATTAACAAGAAGCTTAAGAAGCAGCAACGGGTCTTGTTAAAGCTAAAGTTGGACGTGCTTTATGGATTTAAAGGCAAACTTGTAGGCGGTCCTCTGGTCTATAAAAGGAGGATTTTCAGCGTTTGAATGTTTCCAACGGCGGCTTTGTTTACAAAAATGTATCCAAGAAAGAAGAAACTAAGCAATACGAAGGCTTAGCAAAGTGTAAACAAACGAGAAAAAAAAACAGATTGGTAGCAGCTGTTGACTCGAAAGTTTAGTCCTCTATACGTCGAATCCAAAGCATTGCCTGTTTATGCGGAAAAGTTGGGTTGAGAGAGAAAGAGAACGTGAGATTTATTGATAAATTGGGGTCAATTTGATTCTTCTACTAAAATAAAACGTTAGCTCGATGTGATTTTGAATTGATTTAACAGTGGGAATTCTGGAAATAATATATATCGATAAAAATGGCCGGATAAAATAAATAAGAAAAAAATTCACATTTATGTTCTTTTTATCTCTCTATGTTAAGAAAAAATATATAAGTGCAATGATCACATTTTCTTATGTCATGCGTGAATGATAAACGGTTTTTTGATTATTGATAAAAGAAATGGAAGAACATTTTTGAATTTTTTTGGTTAGATACAGTTTCACAAAAATTGTTCTTTCTAAATTTCTCAAAGTTGGGGTAGTTAGGTGCCTGGCCATCATGGTTTTATTAGGGAATGAACCATGGCGAAGACAGCACCATTAGTGGCACTCGGCGTAGATTTTCGTACTGAATCTTCTTCTTTGGCACCCGGCACGCTATGTTTTCCGCCTGCATTTGTGTAGATGGTTTTTTCAATTTTTTTATTTATAATTTTTATAGAAAATGTTTTCATTAAATTATGTTTTTAGACTAATGTTATATACATAGACCATGCTCTACAACTTTTTAATTGGAACTGGGTAGCTACGATGCACGATTTCCGAAATAGTATTGCGATTACCTTGAAAGATCGTTTCAAGGTCAAAGTTCGTGTGACCATTTTCTTCCATGACGACCAGGTATCCAACTACCTCCGAAATTTACAAAGGATCATTTTTGTAAAACACACTGTATAGAAAAATCCAATTAAAAGATTTTATTTTCATTTATTAAAAACATATTAATTATATGACTGAATAAAATGGCTGCAAGGCAGAAAAATCATAGGTTGATTAAACTTAATTTAAGGGTTGACGTGGTACTCTAATTTCCAATTTTATGTGAATTTCAAAGAATTGTTTTGAAATTTTTCTCTTTAAAAGAGGAAACTGTAATTGAGTGTAAAAAAAAAAATTCTGAATGTTGCCAAAAGTTTCGCTCTTTTCCTGCTTTATCTTAAATTTTTAAATTACAAATGGAGTTTTTCGGTGAGCATTGAATAAAAATATTTGGTGAAAACAAATTTGGAGAGAAATCTCCGAAGACCACCTTGTTTAAATTAATAATTTTGCGTATTTTGTATTTTTTTATTTCTTTACCAAATATTAGCTCAATCGTCCGCATGTACACTCGAAAGAAGTGAGAAATAGGATTTTGATCCACTCGGGAAATTTACAAGTCAAATGACGGCAAATACGCCGACAAGTTTACTTTATCATTTTTTCATCTCAATTTTATTCCACTGCAGTCTTGCCGTATATACTGTTTTAGTACCCCATTTAGTTTTACATATATTTTATATATATATATATATATTTACTGCATACTATCTCGCCTCTTTTTATTTTCTTACTTTGTTTTTTACTTGTATTTAACGATACTAAAATGGTTAACAACTGTGCAAGTTGTCATATTATTTATTCCCTTAAAAAAACAAAGTCAAGTTTATGATTTAGTGTATTTAATTGAATTTGATGTTTGTGTCGATGCTTTGACAGCTAATAAGAAAACTGGAAGGGCCGCGTGTAATATTTACGAGTTTATCAAAATCAGTTTGTTATAATATACCTGAATAAACTAATTGCATTATAGTAAAATTCGATGCAAATGCAATACGACAGAAAAGCGAAAACGCATTGATTTTTATTATGGAAGCTGACAGCTGTCTCAAAATGCAATCGAGCTTCACGTCATATCCAGTATGCAATGCAAGCCCACTTTAATGCACTTTGCTGTTGGAAGGTTTTTAGGGCAACTTTATAGCGTGCTAGCAGAGCAAAAAGACTAAAATATCATCTCTTTCTCCTACCTACCAAGATCTGGTTTTTGTAAATGGACTCGAACGCATTTATATTTGCACATGTGGTGATGCTGCAATTCCAATTGGATACATTTGTTGCAAACTTTTGCTGCTTTACTTTTGTTTGGTTTTTAAATGTCTTACAAACAATTCTAACAAATTGATGAAAATTTTTGAAGATATTATTCCAAGAAGTGAAGTACCGTAAGTAGGTTTTTTATTGTGTATTGAGTTTGCATATATGTAAAAAAAATGAAAGCAAAAATATTTTTTAATGTTTTAAAACTGCTGCTATCTCTCGTTTGTGTAATTTAAACTTTATCTAATGTTTTAGAATTTTTGTGTTTTTATCCTTTTGTAATCATAATGTGTGTAATGTACTTTAGGAAACTTGCAACTGAAGTGCACGAAAACAATTACAAAATAGCACAGTCTGCTTTTCGTCATCTTAATGATCCTTTAATAAAAAAGAGTGGTAAAATGTTATAAAAAAATCGTATTGTTTTAAAGCATTGCATTTTTTAGCAGAATTTTTTAAATAAAAATTAAATTGAGAATAAAATTTCTTTTCAATAAATTTTTTTTAGTATGTATTGCTGCAAATTCTAACCTACAAAAGTTGAACATGTTTATCACATGAGGTCGCTAAAGAGCAGGTTGGTTGAAACATGGAGAAATGGCCTTCAACTTCATCAAACAATTTTAGTTGTTTTTTTTACGGGCATATATTTTTAAATAAAAAACCCTCACAAATAATTGGGGAAATTAAATCTACACAAATCACGTGATAAAAATGGGCGGTTTTTAAAACGTCATTAAATTTTAAAATGGCCGCTCTCAACACGTGGGCTTATTAGAATTTGAACCTTATTACGGTACAAACATAAGATAGTGTAAAATTTAAAAAATGCAAAGTAACAATTCGCCAAATTTTAACAAACGAATGAAACATTCCGTTGATACGCCGAAAACGAACGGCGTGCCGCGACCGAGAAATCCAGACGATGTTGCCCGACACAGACGACAATTGCCAACCTTCGCTGTTCGGCATCGATTACTCCAAGAAATCGAAGGACACCACACAGTAATCATTCTCGGTGAAACCGGCAGTGGAAAGACTACACAAATTCCGCAGTATTTATATGAAACCAAGAACTATAACTACGGAATGATCGCAATTACTCAGGTAAAGTCCGTACTATTCACTTTTTTCATGATCAAAATAATGATTTTTTTTTTAATTATAGCCCAGACGAATTGCCGCAATAACAGTCGCTAAAAGAGTTGCTTTTGAAGTGGGCACTCTTCCCGGGGCACTCGTGAGTTGCTAAATTGTCAGTGATCGGTGAATTTTATTCAAAAAAATTGATTTCAGGTTGGACATTGTGTTCGATTCGATGATGTCACTTCTCCGGTGACTAAATTAAAATACATGACTGATGGAATGTTATTGAGGGAAGCGTTGTTAGACCCGCTTTTAATGAAGTGAATAGAAATTAAATTATTAATAGAGAAATACATTTTTGTAAATAAAAATGTTTATTTTGTTTGCAGGTATTCGGTCGTAATATTAGATGAGGCTCACGAAAGGACGGTTCAAACTGATGTTTTGTTTGGAATTGTAAAAACGGCTCAGAGTGATAGAAAAAGAAAGTTTTGCAAACCTTTAAGGGTAATTTATTAATTTAATTCATTTCGACTGGTTTATTAATAACGATTTGTATTTTTCCAACAGATTATCGTGATGTCTGCGACGATGGATGTCGACAGTTTTTCCTCTTATTTTAACAATGCGCCCGTTTTGTACCTTGAAGGAAGACAATATCCCGTTCAAATTATGTACGCGAAGGAGAATCAGTCCGATTATTTATTTTCAGTATTAGTCACCGTTTTCCAAATTCATCAAGAGCAACCATTTCCGTAAATTTTATTTCTTTTAAATTCGAAATAATTGCAATAGTCATTTTTAAAAATTATTTTTCAAACAGTGGAGATATTCTCGTTTTCTTAACGGGACAAGACGAAATCAATTCAGTGATAAAGCATATCAAAGATGTGGCCCGTTTTCTACCGAATGATGTTCGACCACTTACGGTGCTTCCACTTTACGCCTCGCTGCCAGCAGCGCAACAAATGCTTGCCGTGACACCAATTTCATCTGTACGTATTATTTTTAAAAATCATTCTTTCGAAGAAAAAAAAACTACCTAAATTAATGATACAATTTAGGGTGCTAGGCGCGTAATTGTGGCGACAAACGTTGCAGAAACTTCCATTACATTGAGTGGAGTTAAATACGTGGTCGATTCTGGATTAGTGAAAGTGCGCTTTTTCTCTCCCGTAACTGGTCTAGACTTGTTAAAAATCCAAAAGATATCCAAAGCTCAAGCGTGGCAAAGAGCTGGACGAGCGGGACGAGAAAGCAGGTAATTATTAATATTAAAGGCGTTATTTTGTATTTTGATTTTTTTTTGTCTTTTTTTAGCGGGATCTGTTACCGACTATACACCGAATCTCTATTTTTCTCATTTAATGAAAATTCATCACCCGAAATACAACGGTGTAGCTTGGCCAGCATTGTGTTGCAGATACTCGTTTTGGGCATTGATGATCCGCACAAGTTTGATTTTATGGACAAACCAACACCAGAAGCAATTACCAACGCAATTGATCAATTGCATTTGTTAGGAGCTGTTGATAAAACTGAAAATCAAATAAAAGTAAACAAATTAGTGTTAAATTAAACTGAGAAATGTTTTAAAACATTTTTTTGCAGTTAACGCACACCGGGAAGTTAATGTCCAGTTTTCCAGTTGATCCCTGTCTCGCAAAAATTATTCTTGCATCGAAGGATCTAGGATGCACCGACGAGATTTTGACCATAATTTCAATGATGTCTGTGGATTCGGTCACTTGCGATCCGACGTTTAAGAAAAACGAAGCTGCAGCGGCCAGAAAAAAATTCCAATCGGAAGAAGGCGACTTGATTACATTACTCAAAATATTTCAAGCTTACATAAAAGTTAATGATAAGAAAAATTGGTGCCACGAACATTTCCTTCTTGCCCGACAATTGAAAACGGCGGATGATACCAGAAAGCAACTAGTAGATTTATGTACCAAATGTGGAATCATTTCTCAATCATCTGCATCTGATTTGTCCGCTGTTAGGTAACATAATACACGCAATACAATAATAACAGGTACGGAATAATAATAATTTCGATGTTTTTTAGACGATGTTTTGCTCGAGGATTATTTATGAATTCAGCAGAATTACAACCATCGCAGGATTATTTAACGGTGAGAAATATTTTACAATGTTGTGCGTATAGGTATTTATTCTGATTTTTTTCCAGATGTCCAAACGCCAGTTAGTATTCATTCATCCATTATCTAGTTTATTTAATAACACAAAACCCAGCCATGTCATCTATAATGAGCTCGTACAAACCACAAAAACATACATGAGGTAAGTGATTTTTAATTTCAGAGATAGTATTTGTAAATTTATACTTTTAATTACGGTTTATAATTATTAGAGGTCTTTGTGCAGTGGAACTAGACTGGCTTTATGAAGCTTGCCCATCTTTCTTTAAACACAAATCAACGCCTGCATATTATGCAAATAAATTTTTAAGTTTTAAGAAGTCCTAGTAATTCAATGTAACAATATTCGTGTACCGATAAATAAACACATAATATTTTTAATTGAGATCAGTAGTTTTTCTCTCCAATTACTCAAGAATGAAACTCATTTTGTATCTAGGAACTTAATTCCGGATAATTCCGAGAGAGAAAATTTTTGGCAAAAATGAGTTTAGGTGGGTCCAACGTGCAACAGGTTAAGTTTTTTTCTTGTTTTATTTTATCAATACTTTAACAATTATTTTTTTACATTTTTTACAGTTGATGTCATCAGATGGCAGAACGTAGCTGCTTAGCAACGCTGAAATAATTTCTTTCTTTAGAGCGCCGTTCTAAATGTCTCAATTTTACATCAGGTGGCAGTTCACGTATTTCGAGAAGTTTCTACAGTAAGTTTTCATCGGTTTTCATTGGTTAATCAAATGAGGGCAGAGTGAGGCATTGCATGCTTTTTAGTTTTTAGTTTTTATAGTTTATTTCTTTTTATCGACTTCTTTTCGGAGCTACACACTACGCATGTTTAATTAGTTTGTGTGACGAAGTCGAATTACCCAGGCTCGGTTTACCGCGGTCACTTGAATCGAATGTTCGCACGAAAGTAACGTTAATGTTTCCATATATGTATGGCTGTATAGCTCTTCAATTGCTTAGGCATTTTGCCGGTGCCGAATTAAGTTTAGTTCTTTATGTTATATTTTTCTATCAATGGGTTAAGTAATTGCTCGTTTCATTTACTACTAAATTGATATTTTATTTTTCTATTTTTCTAGGTTTTTCCGTAGTCATGGCGGGTCAAGGTCAATGACAACGAGGTTAGTAATTGAGTTTTTAGTTTGTAATTTACATTTTCTTCTATAATTCTGTTACTTATCGTTCAACTTCATATACTTCATGACACTTTCTTTTACATTTTTTTATTATATATTTTTACTTTAGTTTCAGTAATTTTTCTTACATTTTTACATTTTTCTTACATTTTACGTTACATTTTTTCGCTACTAATTTACATTTTTTCCTACGCTACACTTAGTATAATACTACTTAATTTCGCTGTAATTTAGTTTGTATTATTAATTCTGCTTCGAACGTTTTACATTTTCTTCTATAATTCTGTTACTTATCGTTCAACTTCATATACTTCATGACACTTTCTTTTACATTTTTTTATTATATATTTTTACTTTAGTTTCAGTAATTTTTCTTACATTTTACGCTACTAATTTAGTTCCTACGCTACACTTAGCATAATTTAGTTTGTACTATTTAATTTCGGTGTAATTTAGTTTGTATTATTAATTCTGTTTCGACCGTTTTATAATTTCTTTTTTAGATTTCATAATTTAATTTTACTTTCTAATCTTATTCCCCTACTCATGACTTTGTCTACTTCAAAAAATATAGGAACCCAAAGTAAAATTTCTAATTAACTTTTTTATTTTACAGGCTACTTCAAAAGGCATCAGATTCATCTCGGGAGGACAGCAGAACAGGAATCGTTATATTTATAATAATCACTTGTAAAAAATTCTGCATATCAAAAATAAAATAGTAGTGACAAATATAATTTATTTATGAATTATTTATTTTTAAAAAGGTATACATCATTAAAAAAAGGGGGGGGAGAGAAACACTCCGCACAAAATTTTTTCCTATTTATTTTTAAAAAGGTATACATCATTAAAAAAAAGGGGGGGAGAGAAACACTCCGCACAAAATTTTTTTCCTAAGTCATTCCTCATTCTCCTGACTTAGCCAGTTTTGAAAAAAAATTTGGCAGCATAACGCCCTTTCAATGAAATTTTAGGACACTGAAAAAAAAAGGTCATGTATTAAAAAATTATAAAAAAAAAAAAAACCAGCCCTGTGTCGAAGTCCGGATCCGCATGGCGTAGTCCTGGCCCGTGTGCCGCTCGGCGACGCCCTCCTGGCCCGTGTGCCGCTACGGCGACGCCCTCCTGGCCCGTGTGCCGCTACGGCGACGCCCTCCTGGCCCGTGTGCCGCTCGGCGACGCCCTCCTGGCCCGTGTGCCGCTCGGCGACGCCCTCCTGGCCCGTGTGCCGCTCGGCGATGTCCTAAGTCAACAAAAGAAAAAAAAGAAAAAAAAAATATAAAAATAAAAATAAAAATAAATAAAATAGTGAAAACTAAAGTAGAACAACTTATTACACAGTAGAAGATTCGATGGCGGTATTAAATAGTAGAAGATTCGATGGCGGTATTAAATAGTAGAAGATTCGATGGCGGTATTAAATAGTAGAAGATTCGATGGCGGTATTAAATAGTAGAAGATTCGATGGCGGTATTAAATAGTAGAAGATTCGATGGCGGTATTAAATAGTAGAAGATTCGATGGCGGTATTAAATAGTAGAAGATTCGATGGCGGTATTAAATAGAACAACGGAATTAAGTAATAGTGAAAAGTATATATTAATAAAAGAAGAAAATGTGAAAACTCAATAACTCACCTCGTTGACCTTTACCCGCCTTGGCGATTGAAAATCCTACAGAAAATTAAACAAATAAAATATAAATTAGTGAACGGAACTTAATTCATCATAGAAAACTACGCTTAAAATTCAGCACCGCAAAATGTCTAATTAACAACTATATAAACAAAATGGAGGCAATAACAATTACCGTCACATTATTCGAAGTAACACAAACTAATAAAATATGCGCGCAGAACTAAACAGTGATAAAAACTAAAAAACTAATAAAACCCAATCGAAATAAAATAAATTCAAACTACATCGAATTCAAATGACGAGAAGCAAAAAGTTATAAAACAAAATCATCTAAAATAAATGTAAATGAAACCGGGCAACGTACACCAGTTGTAATTTGCATGACCCAGATGACTCGCCAGACACTCACAGTGCTGCCACCCGCCAGCGAAGTATCATCATTATTTTTCCAAGTGTCCTGTCGACTTCACATCGCGTGTCCGGCTCCAGAACTCACCGCTGAATTAGGAAAATCTGAAAATACAAGTTTCATCATTAGGTAAGTATAGAAATAAAAAGTTATTTTGCAAGTTCTTTTCATTAACCATTTCTTTTTTTATTTTAGGGATTCGATTTGGATACAAACTGCGCAACAAAAAAGGATTTAAAATACGTATAAAATAGATATTGTAAATTTTGTTAGAAATTTGTAAAATAGATTATTTAAAAACGAATAAAAAAATAATTTTTTTTATACACATATTCAATTTTATTTTAAAAAAAACAAATTTTCATCGTAATATAAATAACAAAAAATAAAAAAAATACGAACTTACAGCAATTAAAAAAAAAACAAAAAAAACAACCAAAAGAACAACCCCTCGGAAGACAAGCTGAAAAGGTCAGCTTCACGGTATAACGAATCCCAAAATACTCGGTTAAGATTCACCAGCCTTTATATTAAAGTAACGGTGGGGCCCAGATGTGCGCGGGTCTGGGCCCTGGATAAATTATACCTCAATATTGTATCCTCTTCAGAGTTCTTCCATCCCGTTGTCTTCCGTTGTCTTCTTGTTGAAACCTATATAAACGGTTATTTAAATTAAATATAAATATAAAAATAAAAATAAAAATTATAAATGATTTAAATGAAATGAATGCCATGAAATGAATGCCATAATATGATTTAAATGAAATGAATGCCATTATATGATTTAAATGAAATGAATGCCATAATATGATTTAAATGAAATGAATGCCATAATATGATTTAAATGAAATGAATGCCATAATATGATTTAAATAAAATGAATGCCATAATAATGAAATGAATGCGTATAATGATTTAAATTAAATGAATGCGTAAAATGATTTAAATTAAATGAATGCGTAAAATGATTTAAATTAAATGAATGCGTAAAATGACTTAAATTAAATGAATGCGATAAATGATTTGAATAAAATTAACAAAATTTCCTAACAAAAATGGCCAAATTATTGAATAAAATTAAAGTACCCGGCCAAATATTTGAAGAAAATAAGAGCAAATGCAAACGGCTATATTAATTGAATTAAAAAAAGTAAAGTCAAATTAATAATTAAATAAAATTAAATAAAATTAATGAGAATACTAGGCGAAATAATTAAATGTAAAGTAAATTAAAAGTAAATGAAATTACAGTAATCAGCAAAAAATTCTCAAACAAATTCAACGGCGGTTTAAACAAAGAAACTTACGACGAAACGAGGTGAAAAAATACTTCGAAATTAACTGAATAATAATAAACGAAACTTACGAATTAAAACGCTTGCTCTCTCGTGCCTAGAAATCCGAAAATTCGAGAATGCTTTGAATACTTAATTAGCTTGTTGTGCGTTGTCAATTGGAGCAGTATTTCCGGATCCGAAATACCTGTCACCTGGTGTCAATGGCAACGACTACAAAAAAATCAAATGTTTCCGTTTACAGCGAGATTTGCAGTAATAATTTTTTTTTTAACCTTTTTCCGATGATAAGTGGTTACCTACTTTATCTTCAAAACAAACAAAAACAATTGTAAATGAACTCGAAACCAGAAGCTCAATGTCAGATCCCAAAGTTCCGCCTTTTCCAGAGTCGATAATTCAATTTTTGTTGATGAATCGAGGCAAAACAGTATTGTTTCCGCTGTGAAAACTGTTCGAAACTCGTATTCTTCGATTCTGAAGGTCTGGCAAGTGGGCGACTTCTCACGTTTTCTTTTCTCACAATCCGGGGATCGCGATGTTGTTGAAGATTTAACGTTTCCGGCTGTGATGATAACTGTCCCAAACGTCGATGTGAATGAGATTTATTTCTCGACAATTCCAAAATCCTTAACCCTAGCTCATGCCAGTAGAGTAGACAATTCGCCAAGTTTACTTGGCTGATGACTAACGCCATCTATTGATTAATAAAAAAATAATCCAAAAACAATAAACTCATCATATTATCTAGGTACATAGTTTTAATCTTCATTAGCTACACTAAAGCAAGAAGTTATTCTTAATATCGCATGTTCTTAAATAGCAGAGATCAGTTAGATTTTTTTTTTTTAGCTTTTACTGCAAGAAATAATACAACGCAGCAAAAAAATAACAAATTGAAATAAAATTAACAGTAATCATGTTATAGACTAGATAAAAACAACTTTCATTCTAGGTTAAATAGAAAACAAAATGCATACAAAAAATTTGTACACAATAATAATAATTAATTAATATTTTTGCAACATTTGGTCAACATCGTTTGGCATCAGAAAGACAAATAAAATAACAATATCACTTCTAATATAATAAAATTCATACATTTGACTTTGACAAACACTAACTATTACTTCATCACGTTTATCTACACGAATCCAAACACTTCTACTACTTTACATTCAAAATCGTGAGCTGAACTTAAAGGGGGATTATTAAACGACTGACAAGTTTCTGTTCGTCCAAAACGTATGTCTTCATCGAGTAATATTCCTTGACCATTTCTAAAAAAATAAAGTCAATACAAAAAAGTACAACTAAATCACCGCGTATCTCTTACCCTCCGCCAATTGTCAACATCTTCGAATCGCCCGCCATAAATAATTCAGTTGCGTGTGAATGTACTGCACTACCATCTCCTTGGTATCCATTTACACCAACCCACTGATATTTCCGACTATTAGGGCTGATTGTAAAGAGAAACGTTTCACCGGTACCAAAATACGTGTGTCTTTGTCCACCTTCATCTTTAGTATTCCTCTCTTTCCAACTTGTTGAACAGTAAGCTCCAAATATCTGCGAGAAAAAAAATAGTTTCAACAATAATTTCAAAAAAATCAAACTAAATTTCACCTCATTATTTGTTGTTTTAATGACTAAAAGCGTTGGCTCATAGTTCTCTACCCTTTGGAAAAAGGTAGTCAAACTGCAGCCATGTTCTTCTGTTGTATACACGAGCTGCGGCTGGTACATAGTAATCCGAGTAGGCAGCCATGACCATAATATCAATAACTAAAATAAAATAAATATTTGATTAAAACATTTTGATTTTTTATTTTATTATTACTTAATTATTAAAGTGAAGTGAATGGTTAACGTACTCACGTCTTCATTAGTTAGAATGTTTGATGAAAAATTAGTGAAAGGAAATAAACCCATTGACCGAGCTCGACTCACGTCAGCTTTGTTAGACTAATCCGTGAAGCAATGAGAAAATGTCAAGAGAAGTGCAAAGTTTCCCAAAAGCCGAAATTATTATTTTATAAAAGACCCATCAGTTTACCTCGTGTATTGTGAGCGTGTGAGAAATTGCCTGAATGGCAACCTGAGATTGGGATGTGGGGATGCCATCTGTCGAACGTGACCGCACTAATGTGTTATGAGATGTGTTGCGCACTACAGATTTACTATTGACACACATCTCCGAGTGAATGAACATTTTATTTACTTCATTTTGGCTCAATGCGCGAATTCCAAACGCAACCTAGAAAAACAATTTATTATTATTTATGTTATATATGTTTGCATGTTTTGCACAAATTACTTTAAGTAATTTGTCTGACGAAACCGGAATATCTTGACAAAATTTAATTAACGCATTTGAAACACCGTTTAATGAAATTTCACGTGACCAAACATTATCTCCTTTGGCTAAAATAAAAAAATTCAACAAATATTAACTAATTATTAATTAATAATAATGTCGAATTATTCTAAAATAAATAAACTTACACGAGTGCTTTTGAAACAGCATCAAAATGGCCATTGCGACACGATACAGTACTTTACTGCCCTCAAACAGAAAACAATCCATTACACGTACCTGAAAAACATGATAAGAAAAGAAAATTAGTTCCATGACAAGGTAAACGAGGCATTGCGAGACTTACAACATGAGTAAACGGCAGGTAGTTAAAGATCCACCACAACCACTGCTCAAACAAATGCTCCATCATATCTGTATCCTTAGCATATTTGCTAATATTCCCGTATGCACCTTTCTAAAAATTAAAGAAATAAAATAAATAGATAAATAAAAGTGAATTAGCCACCAAAAAACCTCTCCAAACAACCTACAGCAAACTTTTTAGTCAAATGCAGAATAGTTCTCCAAGCAACTTCAAAAGTTGATTTAGTTTGAATGACAAATTTTCCTTGTTTCCACGAAAGCAACGCGCACAAACTGTTGTAGCATTCTTCCTCTAAAATCAAAAGTAAAAGTTGTAAAATTTGTAAATAATATTATAATGTGTGAAATTTACCAGGTAAGTAGTGTAGTAGAAGGCAAGCGAGGGGGTAGATTGAAGGACAAAATGTAATTGCTGGATATGAGTAGCTAACTACACTCAAGATTCGGCTACACAGTTTGATGCCGTTGGGTGACAGATGGTAATTTAGTAGATGACTATGGTCCACGAATGCAGGCAGGTGTTGGTTTTCAGGGTCGCAATCTGAAATTCAAATTACAAAAAATAGTTATGTATTCATGACCTGTGCACAAATAAATAAATTTGACAAAAGTGCATTTGTTAGTAATTTAAAAAGCGAACGGGAGTTAAAAGTGCGCATAAATTAAAAAGAAAAAGAAAATTGTTTGTTGAATGAATACATGCCTTCTACGATATTCTTCAGATAAGGAGTGACAACTCCCTGTTTCCTGTTATAAGCAAGCCACAAACAGTTTTGGCCTGACAAAGTTAACAGACAAACAGAAAAAATAAATAAAATAAAAAATAAATAAAATAGCACATCAAACAGCACATCTAATTATAAGCACAGCAAAAATCTAAAATAAATTAAAATAAAAAATAACTATAAAGCGTAAAATGAGTGGAAACAAATTTTAGCGAATTTTTATTTGTTTATTTTCAGGGATTTATTTATCTTACCAAACATTTGTTTCACAGTATCCCAATAAAAATTGTCTACCAGAACTTTCTCCTTCGTGTGCATTTGACACAACTCCGACCATAAATGTTTTCTTATGGGATGAGTTAAAGGCCAGTTATTTTCCCGAATAAATAGCTTTGCCTGGGAAATGAAATAAAAATCGTGTGGTTAAAAATTCAAGGTTTTATCAGTAAGTCAACAAAAAAATTAATTGTCGCTATTAAATACAACCAAAATAACTTCATTGGCAATTGTCCAAAAGTAAAAAAAAAAAATTTAAAAAAAAAAAAAATTGCCTCCCCCAGTCATTTTTCTTACTTCTTTGGTTTTTCCAACTTTGATGAGTGACCTTAGCTGCTCTATGGTGCCAAAATTTTCCGCAAGTGCAGGTTTATAAAAAGGGAAAGTGGAAGTTTGAACGTGTTCTTGCAATGGCACTGCACCGCTCGTCCCGCCGCCGCCTAGCTCCATGTCCCGTCTCGAGCTCAATGGATCGCATACTGTAACATGAATAAAACCAAACATAAGTTTCATGTCAAATTGTCAAACCATTCAAATAATAATAATAATAATAATAATAATAAAAAAAAAAAATTACAGCTTGTTTCAGACATTGAATTTGATCGGACCAACGCCCAGTCCAAATTAGCAAATGAATAATTATTAAAACAGGAAAAATCAAGGTAAAGTAAAAACCGTAATTGTTTACATTTTCAATGTGTACCTGCGTTACCTGCATGATGGCCTTGATGCGCTCCATATAATGTACAATTGTATCTGTCTGTCATCTCTCGTAATTAAAATGTCAAAAAATGGACGTTAATATTCATATTTTAAAACAACCATCTAATTTATCGCGTTAATCCAACTGCTGAATGACATCAATAAGCGATGACAGATTTGGAGCTGCCAAAAATCATATTTCCAACTCAAAAAATAAAATTTCAACATTTTGATTGCGATTGATAAATGATTTCAAAATGGAGCATTTAAAACGGGGCTAAGATAAAGAAATAAAAGAATCAAAGAAGACTTACATAAATCGTAAAAATTGGGATTAATATCTGCGTGTTTCGAGCCACAACATAGCATGAACATCTTTAAAAAGGTAATAAAAAAATGACCGAAGAGTTGATGATGAAATCGGTTAAAACGAGGCAATAATATACGTGGATATTGTTATAGCGCCTTAGTATTCTCCAAACTGATTGGTGCAAGAAGAATAATTTCCTTGTTTTCTTCTTTCTCGAATATTAAGAAGAATTCAGCTCATGATTGGATGATTGAAACGGGATACGCGCTGATGCACATGGACAATAACAAATCCCCAAACCAAAGAAGCCATAAGGTGCAATTGTCAAGAGGTTTAACGACAAAGGACGTTCACTTTACACAGCTAATCTTGTTTCACTTCCAAGAAAAATGATAAAAAAAATTAAATTTCTTTTTTTTATTTTTCAAAGTGAAATCGATAATAAATGTGAACGTGAGTTTCCTCAGGTGTATCATCACCTTGACCTTCAAATTCCCAAAGAGGCCACATGAATGTGTTTTAAGGGGTTAAAGCTACAAAACTTTGGCTCAGCGCTCAGTTTTATTATTTAGTGATTCATGTCTGGGTTCAATACTTCGATGTTGAGTCGTATTTCACCATGCATCATTAAGTGAGTTGAAAAAACTATTTATTGTTCAATTTTCACTTTTTTTAAAAATATTTACTTTCTAAATTCTAAATAAACAAAACCAGGAAAACTATCATAACTATTTCCTTTAAGTTTTTCATTTTCCTGTATTTTTTGTTGTTATTTTATTGTAATGATAAAATAAAATTTTTCCTTTTCCTGAATTTCATTAGTCATTACATTAACTAATTATTTCCTCGTATGATATGATAGTTACGGTTCAAGAAAGTCCGTTGTCATTTTTGAATTATTCAATTTGAAATTTTTACCTTCTGGGACGTAAAACATCGGTAGATCCGAGTTGGATGATGGCCGTACAGACACGCGATGGTGCTGGTTCACAGATTGTAGTACCATATCACTCGTGATAATCAATTGTTGCTATTGTATCTTATGACTCTAATCATTTAAAAACTGATGTAACCGCGATATTACTCGGCGCGCAATGCTCGCGAGTCTAAACAAGAGGCCACGAGGTGGCTGTTTTTTGTGTTTATTTGGCGAGTGGCCAACTGCCTGATTGGCGGATCATCACTTTTGCATCATGTCGTTGCAGGCAATTCATAATTTCACGTGGGCGAACTGGTCCTGGTATTGACATCAGCCGGCAAGCGGAGCGCGTCAACCAATCAAGTTCAGGTAATCGATGGGACGGGGAGAAAATGGGTTTCCCGGATATTCGTTTGGATTTTCCCCTTTTAAGGTTAGAATAGAATGATTCATCTTACCATGTTATTATTCTTTGAAAGCAACCATTTGGTTTGTTGGTAAATCGGTGTCCCGTGTAATCATTTTTACGCTCGTCGCATCTTGTTTTCGATTGTGAGTGAAGGACACCATCTTTAATCGTACGAGTGCGACATCGTGTGGTGGATATTAAAAGTTATATTATGTAACTTTGTTAGCATCGACTGGGGCTATTACGTAATTGTTATCAGAAAGGCGGTAAAAGTTAACCTCGATTGAAAAGTAAAAAGACTTCAACAGTGCATATTGCCAATTAATTTATTAATCATTTGAACGATAAATAAAATTTTATTAAATTTATTAAAATCTATTAACTTAGAAAAACCACAACATTAAAAATTTGGCAGTGAAACCATTTGATGGTTACAGATGATTTTAAAAATACTAGATATCTATCTTGACAACACATTATAATATAATATTTATCATAATAAACAAGAGTACATATACATACTCCTGAGAAATAATAATTTTTTTTTTTACTATTAGGATATACATTTTTTTTACAAGTGTTAAACTGAAATAAAAATAAAGACAGAAAATAAAAATTGAAGACTGAAAAAAAAAAGTGTGGCAGTTTAAGTATACTTAAGCATTTTAATATGGCTTAAAACGAGTATCACTGCATTGTCATATTAAAATTGCACAAAAAATATTGTTAGACATCACAAAACCTCGATCAAATGAAATGTGGCAATTGTAACTTATTAAAAAAATCATTTCATATTACTTTGGACCTTTTAAGTGAAAAATTAATTCTGTTGAGGAACTTCCGGGAGTACAACGTTTGGACGTCCACCTGAATATGGAAGTCTCTTTCTGCAGACATTACAACGACTAATTCTATTTCTCAGATCTCCAGCTTTCAAAGTTTGTGACTGAGGTGTGCGGAATTGGTCATGCTGTTCTATCGTTGCTAACCAATAACTATATTGAGTGGTGAAATAGTTGCAACGGCCGTTTCCTTGGCACTCGACAAACGGAGAAGTTCTAAACTCTTCCAGACAGGATCCTGGCGATACTAAAGGCTGACCGCCTCCTTCTGCGCCGGCATCAGTGTGCTACAACAAACATTTTCATAAAGTACTCAATTACACAATTAATAAAACTATTTACCATTACAAAACTGTAACCAATCCATAACGACTCCCAATCATTCGGACATTCGGGAATATCGATCGTCTGACTGTGAACCGTTATCACCTAAGTAAATATTAAAAGCAAATTACTTTAAATGCAACGATTCATTTAAACAAAAGATTACTCACATGTGTGGATGTTTCACACACAACACATCGACTGATAAACTTCTCAATATCCCTGCCTTCGATCGGAGTCATCATCATGGGCATTGGTTCAGGTGTCGAAAGCCAATAGCTGTAATCATTTCGATTGGCAAAATAGCACACATTATTCAAGTTACAAAACATAAACGGCATCGTACTGAAACGACGCAGGCAACTTCCCGGAGTACCTAAATAAACAAATCATCAATTTAATATCATAACAAAAAACTCTCTTATAAATACCTAAATCTTGACCATGCGCTTTCGAACTACCCATGAAGTGAAGTAGAGAGTAACCTGACCACATGAGCGTTGTGCCACTCGGACAAATAGCACCGGATGACGTTTGACTGTGCCTGGTGAAAAAATAACCTCGAGAACGAGCTGGAGGTCCAGGCAAGCCAGGGTAACCATCTGGGCCGGCAGAACCGGCGAAACCACGATCACCTTCCAATCCTTTTGAGGAAATTTAACAAAATAAATAAAATTACAATAATGGTACCTGGTAATAATATACCTGGTAATCCGCTGTCACCACGTGCACCTCGTGGCCCGGGAAGACCAGCTCGTCCGGGAATTCCATCAAAACCGGAGTCACCCGGAAGCCCGGGCAAACCATCTATACCCGGTCTGCCCATTGATCCTCTGGAACCCATTCCACCGTTCAAACCCGGAAGTCCTCGATCTCCTTGCTCACCAGCGACGACATTTTCTGGTCTTAACTGCGCCATCTCACCCCGTTCCCCTTTCAAACCTATATCAAACAATAATGATTTAAAAAATACCCTTTTAAAATATGAGTCCTACATTACCTGTAGGACCTACTGGTCCAACAGATCCCGATTGACCATCCAAGCCTCTATCACCCACCTGACCCTTTGATCCTTTAGCACCGGGGAAACCATTCGAACCTCTATCACCCTGCAATCCCTTCAAACCGGGTAATCCTCCTCTTCCCTGTAAGCGACATATTTGAATTAATAAAAGTCTTATTGATCAAATTAACAACATTATTACTGGAAATCCAGCATTTCCAGGGCGACCGTTTACACTCTGTCCTGGAAAGCCTCTATCACCGACTGGTCCTTGCAGTCCATTTAATCCATCATCTCCGGACGCACCCTTTTGCCCAGGTCTGCCATTCAAACCGGGACGTCCAGGGGCACCGAGATCTCCAGGTTTGCCCTTCTGACCGGGATAACTGAATCCTGGCTGTCCGGGAGGCCCAGGTCGACCGTCGAAGCCGTTATCGCCTTGCAAACCTTTTTCGCCCATGGGACCAAACATTCCGGGACTTCCGGGAATTCCAGGTTCGCCAGCTTCGCCTTTGCCTGCGGAAAATCCGGGGTTTCCAGGAGCACCAACAGGACCAACGGGACCGCGTTCGCCTTTTAAATTACAATTTAATTTTAATTAATACTAACAATACTATCATCAATTTTATTTAACACCTTTAGGTGCTGGTGGTCCGGGCAAGCCATCTAAACCCCGTATTCCAATTTCTCCTTTACGACCGGGAAATCCAGGAGCTCCGCTGTCTCCGGGTGACCCCCTTGCACCGGGTGCACCCGAAAACCCATTGTCGCCTCTTTCACCCTTTCTTCCAGGAGCTCCTTGAGCTGTTATTTCAAATTTAATTAGAGAATTGAATGTGTAGTTATTAAATTATAATGATATATTTACATGAGGGACCAGGCTTGCCAGCTGCACCTTTACTGCCAGCAAATCCGGGTCTGCCTGACGGTCCATTGGGCCCGGGTGCACCGCGAACACCTGGTAATCCAGGCAGTCCAGTGAATCCATTGTTACCCTGAGAAAACAATAATTATATTAATAGATTTTTTTATAGATTTCACTTGGATACTTTTTCTCCTCCGAGTCCGGGAAAACCAGGAGTTCCTGATGTTCCAATTTCTCCTTTTAAACCGGGAGTTCCAGGCCTTCCCGCATTGCCTGGCAAGCCATTACGTCCAGCATCTCCTCTGAGCCCTTGCAACCCTGGAAAACCTGCATCGCCAGCTAAGCCTTTAGAACCCGGCAACCCGGGCATGCCTGGAAATCCGGGTTGTCCTTTTGGTCCTGGAAAACCTGGCTGTGCATCTAAGCTTCTTCCTGCATCTCCAGCTTCACCCTTTCTACCGGGAGCCCCCGCAAATCCAGGGGTGCCAGGTAATCCATCGTTACCTAAGTTCGTATTTCTAAGGTAATGATTGTTAAAGTTTTAATTATCATGTTTTTCTTACCTCGGAATCCTGGATTGCCAGTGTCGCCTCTTTGAGACAGTGATGCAGGTTCACCCTTTGCACCGGATCTGCCAGGAAATCCAAATTCACCTCTTTCACCTAAGTGAAGAAATTAGTAAACATAAAACATTAAATTTTTTCAATATGCCAATGTTACAATTTTTGAATGCACTTATTTGAGCACCCTTGTGAATGCTGACTATAAATTAGTATCTTTAGACTTATTACCTTTACGTCCTGGGGAACCATCTCTGCCAGGAAACCCAGCAAATCCCGGTTCTCCTCGCTCCCCTTGTGCGCCTGGTTTGCCATTAGCTCCTGCTAAGCCTGGATATCCTTTTGGTCCTGTTCTCCCATCAAATCCTGATTCACCTTTGGCTCCTGCAATATATTTTGTGGTTATATTCAATATAAAAATACGTGCACACTGCGCAATGCAATGTGCACATTTCAATAGGGTACCCGTACTTGATCAAATAGCCACAGCCTATATTCAAGGGTGGCTTCTTTTTGAACAAATACATGTGTTCAAATTTATTTAGATAACTTAACTTATTCACCGTACTGTTTAAACAAATTTCAACACGCGCCTAGTATTGTTATAGTTAAGTACCTTTAGCTCCTGGACGTCCATCCGGCGATCCTTTCGCGCCAGGTAACCCGGGCAGTCCATTAAATCCTGCACTTCCTTGGAAACCAGGTCGGCCATTGTCACCTCTAGTGCCTGGTAAACCTCTGGCACCTGGTATGCCACCAACACCCGATAATCCGCGATCACCTGGAAGACCTTTAACAAAACATAAAATCAATATCTAATTAGAAATACGCGCACTTGTGCTGCTAAGACAGCACCGCATAAGGATTTTTTGTGAGAAACTGAATTGCTCTTTCTTTTTTTAGTGGTGTAAATTCTATCATTACAAAAGCAGCTCAGCTGCCGAGGCCGCCAAGTAAACCGGCCGTCAAAGCGGGCAGATCGACAACGCAATGGCCAAGTAAAAACAAATCCCGGCGAAAACCACACACTTCTTTTTTAGTGGTGTAAATTCTATAATTTGGAAATGAGCACGTAGTTTCTAATTTTTTAATTGCTTTAGTTGCGTATCTCATGCGCAAGTGGGAAACCACTTTTACGCTGATTTTAAGTCAATTTATGGTAATTTTGATTTGATTTACACATAATTGGCCAGTGGACTAACCACTAGGCAACCCGCGCCCCTTTTAACATAGTCTATACATGAGGAATTATAGACTATAGTATTAGTAATACGTTTTAGGGGAAAATGCTTTTGATTTGCTGGCCGACAAAAGCCAATTCAGCTAACCAATCAACATAAATACATCTGAAAACTGAAAACTTTCAACAGCTAAAATGGCTATACTTGATTTTCTTTTCATTTTTAATTTCTAGCAGCCGAAGTACATTTTAGACAACTGATTTTACAGCCTGAACAGGCAATATTTTCAGTATTAGTAAGGATCAAGCATTTATTCTTTAAATAAAGTGTGCATTTAACTAAAATGAACAACTGAATATGAACAACTGATTTTCTAAAATAAACACTGTATAGTAATAATTTCCACTAATTTCAAATTGTTTGTTATTGTTATCAAATCATTAGCCTACTATCTAACCTGAGTACTGTCACTACCTCATTTTAACAAGTGGACTTTCCTGTAAAGATAGAAAAGTCCATGCATGCTAAAACGAGGTAATAGTGGAAATAGTGCCCCTCATATACCCCTAATAAAAATAAAGCAGGATATTATAACAACAAAAAATGTACCTCTTGATTTGAAGTCTCAAAAACAATTTTGATTTACTTGTTTAGTATTCATATGATCCAACAATGTATCAAAGAAATAGCAGGGGGGGAAAAACTGAAATCAGCCACATCCCAAGTAACACCAATGTTGCATGCAATGTTCCAAATGATACTTCTTCTAACATTGCTGCACTGTTGCCAACAGTGTAGCAATGTTGCAAACAGTGCAGCAATGTTGCCAACAGTGAAGCAATGTTGGCCAACAGTGAAGCAATGTTGGCCAACAGTGCAGGAATGTTAGAAGAAGTATCATTTGAAACATTGCAGCAACATTGCAACGTTGCAGCAACATTTGGTGTTACCTGGGATTATGCCAGAGTTTAAGTTTTTTTAAATTTTTTTCTATTGTTACATTAACCCTACTAACCCTACTACATTGTCATTATAAATAACTTTATTTTTATATACAAAGTAATGACACGTATTAAAAATAGATGGTTTTATACATTAACCCTATTTCAGTCCCCTCCCCCCCCCCCCCCGCTGCTTTTCTATCTGGTGTCTAATCTCAAACAGTGTTGTATAACAAAATGTGGCCATTATAAATGTTTGTTGTTGTGCATTGAATTGTTGTTGACATTGTTATGTTTTGGCATTCCAAAAGGAATAACAAATAAAACATTTTTGTTTTCCAATCAAAACTGCTCATCTACAAACTTTTCCAATAATCATGTCCTGGCAAAATTTGGCCCATAGAAACTAACAACGCGTACAGAAATATTTGAAGCAGTGTATAAAGATTCGCTTCGCTGTACTTCACTGGTCCAATAAAAAAAAACACTTGTCAAACCTTGTAAACCAGGTGCTCCTGGCAAACCAACAGCGCCTCTTGTTCCCGGAGCCGATTCTCCTGGGCTTCCTTTTTCTCCTGGCCGTCCGCTAAGTCCACTAAAGCCGGGCGCACCTACGAGCAATTTTAAATTGTAGATTATAAAACTTAAAACTATCAAAATCTTACCTTTGACACCCTTTGGACCATTGCCTCCAGGTTCTCCCCCATATCCCAATGCCCCGGACAATCCCGGAACACCTGGTTCACCGATACGTCCAGGAGCCCCAGTAGCACCGTCAAGTCCCTCAGTGATAGCACGACCTGGCTCACCACTTTGTCCCTACAGTACAAAAATAATTTAGAATAATTCACCAAAACAATTGATTTTCTTATACTTTTAATCCTGGTAATCCAGGCAACCCTCCAAAACCTGGTTGACCGGGTCGACCGCTGGGACCTGCAGGTCCAGCATCACCAGTTTGTCCGGGATACCCTTTCAATCCTTGAAATCCTCGAAAACTTTCACCAGGCGCACCAGAGAATCCCTTTGTACCGGGTGCACCAGCCCTCCCATCTCTGCCTGGCGCACCTGGAGCTCCGGACAAACCTGTTAACATGTTTTATTATAATTAATTGCACCTTTTGGATAAAATTTCAATATAATCTACCTGGTATGCCTGCAATACCAGCTGAACCGGGAATACCAAACGGTCCGGGATCACCTTCGGGTAAAAACACATCCGCCAAACCAGGAAAAAAACCAGGTTCTCCTAATTAATATAAAAAGTAAAGAAAGTAAGTTATTAGAATACACACTGTCTTTTTTAATTTTCTGTTGAATGCAAACCCCTTGGTCCTCGATTTCCGGGTACTCCTGGTGAACCTCTTGGACCCAAATTTCCTTTTTCGCCACTACTACCGAATCCAGGTTCACCAGTTAGTCCCTGTTTTCCAGGTGTGCCAGAAAATCCATCCAATCCATTTAAACCACGTTCACCCTTCGCAAACATAATTTAAACATAATTTAAAATAAAATAAATTGAAAAATAATTCAAATAACTAACTGGAAGTCCAGGTTGTCCATCCACACCCCTTCGTCCTGTTGGTCCTCGATTTCCTGGAACGCCCTCAAAACCAGGCAAACCGTCGAGCCCTGGTTCACCCTTAGCACCAGAAATTGCTGGAGGTAATATTAGCTCGCCAGCATCACCCTTAGGACCAGGATACCCTTCTGATCCATCTGATCCTGAAGTGCCCTAAAAAAAACTACATTAATTATCACTTTCTTCAAAGCACGCTGTAAAATTTACATCTAATCCTTGAAAACCTGGTAATCCTGGTTTCCCAACTGCTCCCTTAGTTCCAGGAAGACCCGCGTATCCGACAGAACCCGGTGAACCACTTCTTCCTAAATATTATCAATTGAGATTAGACCATTTTTATTTGATAACATATTTTGCAATTGGTCACCTGCTAATCCTGGAGTACCAAAATCACCCTTCAGTCCAGGTCGACCTGGTGGACAGTAACCGCAATCTTGTCCTTTGTCACCACGTGGCCCGGGCAAGCCATCCATCCCAGATAAACCTGGAATGCCAAAATCACCTGGCATGCCAGGTATTCCCGGTAAGCCTCTGGGACCTGTTAATGCTGCACCTATTCCAGATGTTCCTTTGCGGCCTGAAATTACATGTAACAAACATTGTAGAAATTATAGAATTTATGATAATTGCTTTTGTTTCTTATTACCTGAGTAACCGGGTTCTCCTCTTTGGCCAGGTAATCCGGGAATGCCATCTCTGCCTGCAAACCCATCTTGTCCAGCGGTTCCCATAACCGAAATTCCGAGTATGCCCTTTTCACCAATTTGTCCCTGAAAGCCCTGTCTGCCTGGTATGCCAGGGGCACCAGATGGACCTCTTGCACCTTCATCTCCAGCTTCTCCTTTAAAACTCCATCCTTGACGACCAGTTTCTCCGGGAATGCCATCTGGACCAGGAGATCCTGGAGGGCCTGGTAGACCTACAGATCCACGACGACCGGGTCTACCTAAATGCCAGAATCACAAACATTGATATCAACTCTAGATTTAATTTTGGAGGAGCACGCAATTGGTTAATCACGTAGCGACCGCGGATGAATGGACGCTATAGTAAATAAAGAAGGAATGACGACATAAAAACAAAGATCTGTTGCTGTCAAAAAGATTCCTGACGTTCGACTGTTCCTGATTTACGAATAGATTATGGCTATTCTTACGAACGTGTTCATGAGAATAGTCCGTTAATTTTTTGTTGTTTCAAAGTAATCACAGCACATTTTTGCCACCTTTATTAAACGTTCCTGCAGATCATCAGAAATTTGCATTTTTTGTAGAGTATTCATTATTTTAAAAATTTAATTTATCTTTGTGCTCCTAAATTATATTTGTGATGTGTCTTTTACCTGGTACTCCGGGGTATCCTTTGTCTCCATATGGCCCTTGACGACCTGGATTTCCTATAATAGTGCCACTAACGTTGCTAGGTACTCCTTGCGGCCCCTAGATCAAATCAAACAAGCCAAATCAATACGAAACTCTTCCTTGTTACTTTCTTACTGGTGGTCCTTGAGGTCCATGTCGCCCGGGAAATCCTGAATCTCCTCGATGTCCTTTAGCGCCTACTCTACCGGGTGTTCCTGCAAATCCAGGAGCACCTTTAAATCCTTTAGCACCATATGCGCCATGAACTCCATCTTTGCCACGTTTTCCCTTTGAATAAAAAATGTTTTTAGAACACAAATAAAGTTGTCCAAAGATAAAACCTCACTCTTTTGCCAACACCTCCTTGATCACCCTTTTCTCCTTTCGCACCAAAAAGACCTTTTACACCCTAAAAGAAAAATTAATTTCAATTCATTAATAAAGATCAATTTTAATTTAATTCGAGTAAAAATTACATCTTGACCAGAAAGACCATCAAATCCTTTAGGTCCTACTTCTCCCTTATTTCCTTTTAAGCCTGGTAATCCATGACTTCCGGGAAGCACAACGACATCTGTAGGTTTTGTTTGGTAGGGTTGACCGGGTCTACCTTTATGGCCAGGATATCCAAGTTCACCCTATTCAAAATGAAATAGTTGATAGTAGCACTCAATAGTTGATTTGTTTGTTCTTGCAGTTTTAACTTACTTTGGCACCTTTTCTACCATAACCGGGTTCACCATACTCGCCTCTGTCTCCTGGCAATCCATCCCTTCCAGGATAACCCTATTTTAATATAAATAAGTAAAAACCCACTTTTCAACAATTCTGTAAGAATTTGTTTAAGTTACTGAAGTTCCAGGATCACCGCGAGGTCCTGGTTCACCTGGGCGCCCGTTCAAACCCGACGAGCCCTAAATTTCATTAATCTTAAATAAAAACACGTTACAAATCATTAATTATATTTTCATACCGGAAGTCCCGGCACACCAGACTCTCCGGGATCACCTCGAACTCCTATGGAATTAATGCCGCCTTCTCCTGGATCACCCTACATAAAAAAATACTATAATAAACAAAAATACTTTGCAAGTGAATCATTTATTACTTTAGCTCCCCAATGTCCTTCTGCTCCAGGAAGACCCCTTGGTCCCGGTAACCCTGGTTGTCCGGGCACTCCGGGACGACCCTATAAACGAATCCAAAAATGTAAAAATACATTTTTTTCTTCAATATAATTACTTACATCCGAACCATTACAACCGGGATAACCTGTCGGTCCAAATGGGCCTTCTAGTCCGGGCAAACCCTGCAAAATAATTATAATTTACAACTTGAGCTATAAATACATGAGCAAACTTACCGGTTGACCAGATGGGCCACTAAATCCATGAACCCCAGCATCACCCTATAAAATGTAAGGTTATAAAATCAACCAACAAAAAAAAAAAAAAATAGTTTTTGATATTATTTCTTACTCTGTATCCCTTTTCTCCGATTGAACCGACATTACCAGTATCTCCACGATCACCGATAGGACCTGGTCGGCCTTCCGGTCCTATATCTCCGGGTAGACCCTGTGCACCCTGCAGGCCATGTATACCTCTCTCACCCTATAAAGAGAACAACTATTGAATAAAATGAGTCCCATAAATGCTAACAAACAACTTACCTGACTTCCAGGTGAACCCTTGCAATAACACTGCTCACCTACGCACCCTTTACACGCCTATTGACAAAAAGAAAGAAAGAAATACTTAAAACTTCACTGCAATCCACGCACTGCATAATAAATCTCGCCCAACTCTTTCTTGAAATAATAATAGAATCTCATGTGCTAAAGTTATTTTATTGTTAGTAAACTCTAAACCTTTTTCTTTGTTCAATTTGGGCCATGTATATAAACATCAAGGATTTTTTTTGTAAATCAATCAGTCTTGTGGAATTGTCTGTTATAAATTTTTTTTACGATGATAGAGAGAGATGTGAGAATTATAAAGAAAAATAAAATAGCAGCACACCATATGTTTAGTCTGATAGCTTGTGAAAACAAATTCTCGCATACATAACTCCTTTTTCCTTCCTGGCATTTAAGAAAACAAACAAAAATAGCCACCTTTATGTTGTAGAATCAAATGTATAAATTATGTCAAGATGGTAATTGACCAGACGAACACCTGCTGGCTTTTTAATTTAATGTAAATAATTTTTTATTCAATATTCTTCTTGTTGATTCATCCTAAAGCCCTAAACTGGAGATGAAGTAGAAAAAGTGCAATAACTCTCTTTTAAGAAGCTTTAATCATATTTCTAGACGTGAATTAGTGGATTCTAACAAGTCCAAGAATTCATCTTTCTTTTTCTTTATTTTTTCATTGAAGTTTCTTTTGAGAGCAACGCTAAAGTAATATGAGACGAGTTGGGCCAGTCATCAACACTGGTTTATCAAGGGCAAAGTTAAAGGTCAAAGAGAATTTCATCAACTGGTGAATGAAGAGAATTCTTGCATTTAGGAGTAAATACATTTCGAGTTTATGGTTTATGGAAAATTACTTTAGATTTTCAAAAGGGAAGTTGGTGTCTACTTTTCTGTCTAATAAAATGGGAGAATGTAAGAAATAGTAGCAATAACTGTTTTTTTGTGAATGAAATTAGTCTAATCTTTATCAGTTGCACAATCTGTAAATTGATCCGCATCAAGAGAAAAATTTTGCTCAAAAAAGTTTCCTTGAGATAGGAAATGGATAAAAATACGAACGACCTCGACAAAATTTGTCACTTTTTTTCTTAAATTTCAAAAAATAATCCTAAAAAAAAAATATAATTAATATTGCTCAATTTCAAATTATATAACTCCACGTGCAAATTAAAAACCCATTTCAATCGAACCCGATTTCTTTGTGAGTTTTATTCAAGAAAAAAAAAAAATATTACCATTTAAAATAACATGATTCATAGAATCAAATTAAAATGACAACTCAATTCTCCTTTTTTAACACCAACGGCCATGAAAATGATTTAAATATTACCATTATATCCTTCAAATTCGTAATGAATTAAAGCTAAAATTAATTTTCATTTCAGAAGCCTATTATAGTTTATTTGTGTTTTACATAGGGAAATCGGCCTTCAAACTACACTTTTCACCATCCACCCACGCAGGAGGAGGGCGAACGTGCTGTTTATGTTTGTGGGAGAGGGGATACGCGTTCAGCATTCCATCTACCAGATCCTAATTCTTCGCTCATTCTCTGCCTTTGTTTAAACCATATTCTAAACTAAAAAAAAAAATATATTTTTCTTTTTTAAAAAAATAATTCCGACACAATTCCTTTAAATTAATTGATTTAAAACCTGAATTCAAAAAATCAACTTTAAAAAAAAATATTATCGAGAACGTGTGAAATTATGTTCGGTTCTTATGTTATTGCCTTAAGGCCAATCGAGTATGAGTAACCCATTTTTGATGGAAGTTCACTTCCGCACACATCGGACTCCAAAAAAGGAAAAGACAAGGAAAGTCCCTTCATGAACAAGTTTGACGAATAACCGTTGTAACTCAAACTGTTTTTTCTTTATGTAATATGCTAATTAATTGGTCTTGAACTTGTGTTGAAAAGAAAAGTTTCCATCACAATAATGTGTCATTCCACATTGAAAAAAAAATAACAAAAAAAATGATTTTCTAATGATGGAAACTTAATCACTTCTCTTTTTATCACTCCAAATTTAAACTTCAAGGTTTTTAAACTTTAAGAAACCTAAATACTTAAATTAAAGATTAATTTCTTATTCCCTATGTAATTATATGTCTTGGAAGAGTGTCATTTGCCACCCTTCTACTTCTGGTCTTAATTAGTCCACTTTTTCCTTTTTTTGACAACCGGAAGTACTTTTAAGTTTCACCCTACAGTACAAGCGGTATGTATGTTTTTCTTAAAACCCACGCCTAAGAACACCAAATGATGCCATCTTTTTGAGCCTTGAAATGTGAAGTGAAAAAGATCAAATTGTGCGAAAAAAAAGAACAGCTGGGATGCAAAGGATTACATATTAAGTTTTTAAAAAAAAATGAAAGTAAAACTGTCCTTTAAGGTTATCAGGCATCGATTACATCATGTATCTTTTTCTTACAACATTAAATCAAAAAATGGACACGGACAAGGTCTCCAGTCTTCAAGGATCCATTTCAACGACCCACACATCCTCCTCCCACGCATATATAACAAATGACTAAAATAAGACATTTTTTCATCTTTATATATCATTAAAAAAATATTTAGTTTTTATTACAAAAAAATAAGAATGCAAAAATAAAACAAAAAATGAAAAAAAACAAAATTCTCACCCTTAAAAGTCTGCGTTCATGTCTAGAATATAAATTCCCCTCACTTATTTCCCCATCCTTATACACACCTGATGAGGTCGTCAGGTGCAAATCGCATCAAACCTTATTTTTCCACTTTCCCAAACTTGAAAAATGCCCCTAGGGAGTATTTTTCTGACATTACAACTCCCCCTTCTTATTTCCCCCTCATTTTAGTTCCCCAACCGCGCGTGCGCACCCTCGACCCAAGGGCAACAGCCTCATCTCATTCCACTACAATTGACGTCATATTTCTCTGTTCTAAATACGTTCGTGGAGAATAAAATTTAGCAAAATATTAATCAATTAAAAGAGATGGGTCAACTGTACTCGTTTTCATGATTGCTTATTATGTAAATTGTTTTTGGGATAACATCAAGTCCTTGATCTGTGACCAAGCCGTTATCTTATTAATAAATGGGCGATGGCAGAAAAAAATGTTTAAAATTTTTTTTTAACCAAATGGCATGACCAAGTATCGATTATGTTTTCCAGAGATGTCCGCTGTAAGCAGACGACGCATCAATTAATTGGAGCCTCTGTGAGAGGCTACTTTTTCCAACTTTTGCCGTAACTTAATTTTTTTTTTTGTTAGTTTTCTTTTCTCAGTTTTGGCTTCAGAAAGTGAATAAATTTGTATATTCTAAATAGTTTAGATATTTTCGGAAAATGTTTTTATAAAAAAATGAAAATCTGTTTACTTACTGCTCCTGAGACCAAATTGATAATCTGACTGCAGAATAAATGTGCGAGGACTAAAAGTACAAGCGTTTGCTTCGAAGAACTCATGACCACAAAAATTGAAACACGTAGGCAATCGTATTTCACCGATTGTTACGTACAACAAAACATTCCAATTTTCTTTTAAAAGTTCAGTTCTTCACTCATCTCAGTGCATCGACTCACTCTTGTCCACCATTTTGGGGTTTAGGGCTGGGCGTGTATCAACAGAGAGCAGACCATGCTCTCAAGACGAATCACAAACTGTCTTCATCCGCGCCAGACTTCTTCTTATACATCTGTTGGTGCACTTTTCAAATAATAATCATCACATTAACAAATTAAACGAAATGAAAACAATGAAAACTGTAAATATAACAAAACGAAATTTTCATATTTTTCATATTAAATTAAAATAAAAGCAAAAACTCAATTTTTGATTTTTTTTTTCTCAAAAAAGTGTCAATCACCAAATTAAAAAAAAATCAATAAAAAAAAAATCTTACAAAACTTGAGAAAAAGGATAAAAATTAGTGCAAACTTTATCACTTTCACTCAAAAGACACTTCACTATCTAGTAAACAGACATCTTGAATTACCCCACACACGCAACCCCTAAGGTGTGGGAGGGGTATGTAAGTTAAGTAGTCAATCTGATGCGCGTCTGTTTTCTCCCAAATTAGCCCCGCCCCTTAAAGCAGTGAGTAACAGCGCGCGTTCCAACTCGGCGTCTGCTGAACGAGGCAATAGGACGTAGTGAAATTTTCTTATATTCAAGCAATAAGAACTCATGCACGAAATCTGAACGCGAGAGGAAACTAAACTGAATATTTACTCACATCCTGGCCATCGTGTTGTGATGTAGGGTGGGTGAATAAAAAAATCCCCACCCACAAGAAAACGTCTTGTGATAGACTAGAAAGAATTTAAAAAAATTCACTATGTCTCTAAATCAATGGAAAAGCCTATGGACATCACAACTATGGTAAGTTAAAAATCTTGCTAATATTTTGAGATCTCACGAATTAAAAAAAAAAATGTTAAATTTTCATCTAAAAACAAATGCAACAAGTTAGAAAACGTTAAAATATATATTTAACTGTGAAAAATAACTATAAACATGTTTATTTTTTATTCTTTAGGTTACCATTTTTACTTTTAGCCACAGTTATCGTCCTTTCAAATGCGGTAAGTAGAACTTCCCTGCGCGACATTTGCGCCTTTAGCCTCGTTTTAGGGTGCTTAAAATTAAGCTACCGTGTGCCAGGAGTGGCAAGTGATAAAAGATCTATGCCACGCCCAGAACATTCAACAAACGAAGAAAAAGTTAAGAGATTCCTCATGTTTCGCATCACCCTGATTCTAAACCCTGCTAATAATAAAAAAGTTTTTTAAACATTATTATTGTTAACATCAGCAGTAAACAATTTTTTTTTTACTCCATTTTTTGCTAGTGCCAGAGGGGTTGAACTGGATGTGCCATTAAAAACAAGAATGTTTAAAATGAGCAAATTTTATTGTTCATTTAGGGTGGTGGGCAATGTCCTCAATGGGCATTTTATTTTCAAATTATAGTTTTTGTTTATATATTCCTCCTCTCTTAATAATAAAAGAAACAGAAACTTGAATAACTTTCGATTTAGACAGTGCAAAAAGGCTTATAAAGTAGAAACAGCTGTTGGTGTATTTAATTTTAGACTGGGTCTGCTGTAAGAGAGAGGGTATTAAAAAAACACCCTGTACTGCCCTCGAGAGTGAAGTCTAATAGGTAATTATCCATTTTAAAGATCGACTACTGTTTGAAAAATTGAAGCGTTACACTTATTCCCTCAACTCACTGCCCTGGTGACATTTTTATCGTCTTCCATTTAATAGTTTATACATTTTAATGAGTTAACAGTGGGTCGCGACAACCGGTTGGCAGCCATGACTCAAGCCCCGAGGTGGGGGTGGCGGCGGAAGAGAAAGGGACCTCAGCCTTGACCTTGAAAAGATAATGAGATGGGGCTATGTCAGAGGTCAGTAGGTGGAGGGACGAGTTTGAGTTTCTTTCTCAGCTTCGTGCGTTAATAGATATTTTTCACTCTTTGACCCAGCATCACACAAGGAGATGTTTGTTTTAGATTTCCCACCACGTGTGCTTTGACTTAGGAGTTGACCTTTGATCCGTGGATTTAGTTTTCGTCGGGGTCCGAGTAAACAAATTAACCTTTTGTTGAGTGAAAAAATACTTTTTTTCTTCTTCATCTGTTCTCTGAATTTGCGAAGACGAGTGCAAACACAACCAAATTTGGTCGATGGTGAACCTTAGTCAGTATGACGTCATGGTCCAAAGTAAACAAATGACTTAACTCCAATTTCGCCAAATTATCAACACGAGAATAATTCTAAAAATAAATTAAAAAAAAAAAAACAATGAAAGAAAAAGATGGGGAAAAAAAGAAAGTAAAAGTTCATTGACATTTTGCGGGCTCTTTGGGCGGGCTGATGTGGAGATGTTTGTGGGTGAATGGATGTCTTTCAATTTCCCAACTCCCTTACCACACCACACATCTTCATACCACAAAGAATGGTAGAAGAAGAATTATAGCTTTCATTTTTAGTTACACTTTACTGCGCTCTAACTCCTTAGAGGTTTTGCAACTTTTGCATTCCTTGTGAGAAACCAGTTGAGCAGGTGCCCCTTTTCACCAAACCCCACAACACAAAAGCCGAAATAGTTTGTTTTCACTTCTCATTTATCTTTAAATGCACATTCAAATGTGCACCAACACGTTTCTCAGATCTCTGTAGCCCTAGTTGTTCTTATTTCACTTTACTTTTACTTAAATATAGTTGAAAGGTCAATGCATCGACGTCTAAAATTTGTCACAAGTACTTGGGAGTTACGACCCTAATTACAAACAGTTACAAACAGTTAGACAGCGAAAAAAAATTAATTGTTCTAATGTTCGTCTCAGCCATCTTATAATGCCCTTAAAAAATTATTAATTGATCTGTTGATCACAAGAGGAAAAAAGCTTAAGACGTGTGTTGGGGGATTGCCTTTGACGGCTGCAATTTTTTTTATTACTGCAGTTGAGTATTCCCATAAAAAGAATTTTTGGCATCAGTTTGCAAACCGAGTTACCGAGAGAAGTTTGAATCACCAAGAAGAGTCTGTTTTGCATCAGTCGTTAGTGTTAAAAATGCTTAAACCATCACTTTTTGATAAATTGCCTACCAACGGCGCCAATTTAATAGATTTATATAGGACGAATTTTTAAACCGGAAATTGAGTATTTCTGTTGGCTATGCCTTTAAATTTTATCTCGTTTAACTTAGTACAGTGATCCAGGAAGCAAAATTTAAGCCAGAAGACCCTAGACATACTCAAAACAATCTTCATGTAACAACGTCTGGCTTGTAGCCATCATTGAAAGTCTGATGATTCCCACGTAAAAGAGTAAAAAGCGTGTAACATAACACATGATGCGACCAGATGTTACCATTAGCCGGTACCAAAGAGTTAAAGAATGCTGCCACGATAATAAAAGGGTCGGCTTTAATCTTATTAAGAAAATAATGGGGGTTACTTTTTAAAAATGACATCAACACGAACCAAAAGGTAGAAATTACAGCATATAAGAAGATTAAGATACTTAATCACTTGGTGAAGGGGATCAAATATCAAACTTGTTAGTGATTAACCTACTTTCAAGTCAATTAAACTTGAAGGAAAATTTCGGGAAACTTGAACTGGCTCAAGTCTCGCCCACACTTTTCTCAGCAATTATTAATTGACTATTCATACATCTTCCATGTGATTTATACCAAGCTTCACTTTTATGTGCTCACAGACAAAAAGACACTACAGAGGGAAGCAAAAGGTCAGAAGTCGTCATCTAGCATGTTGACAGAAGGAAGTCTCTCTTTCTGTATCTTTTTAATGCATATTTCTGCATTAAATCACCACACCCCACACTCCAGTCATTTAGCTAATGGCTTGTGATGAGATAAGCTATTTTTGAAATGGACATCGCACATTTTGTCTTCATTCTCATGCTTTGCTTGGAATTTGAAGGGTGTAGAGATTAACAGTTAGCATTTTATAGCATCAATTAACTTCCCTCATGTCCTTTTACAGTTACATACCTCCGTTAAATAAACAGCGCAAATTCTTAATCATAAATTAAGCAGCTGTGGAAAAGTTAAGTGTGGGATTTTATTTTTATTTTTATTTTTATTTTTTTTTATATTTCTATTGGCCAGTTTCATTTTTAGAAACTGAACTGGCCGTGCACACTTGAAATCAGCAAAGCACCTGCAAATTGTTGAAATATTCAAGTGTACCTTTTTATCTTAATGACAATGGGTATCTTATCTCGCCGTGAAAGTTAATTACAATTATGTTCCTGACCGTGGGTGGCAATGATTTTGAATTATTGCATGTCACTATATCTCATCATCTAACATTAATAAAAAAAAATTATTGTTTCAGTTTAATGAAACTATCTGTCGTAACATTTTATCAAGGATAAATGCAAAGAAGAGCAAAGGATTTACTAAATTTAGTTCCTTTGGGGTTGCATGACTGCCAAGTTCGTTTCACCCTATGCCAGTGTCGCCATTCTATATGCATCCATATATTATTTAGAAAGAGTTGAGGAACTAAAAAAATGACATTTTATTGCTGGCACGTGTATCTGAACGCAAGATGAACTTTGTAACATAACAGTTTTCATGTATATGACCTCAGGTTTGCATTAATTTAGTTACATGATGCGTTTATTTAAGCTTTTAACATCATTTTTACTAAAATTTTGTATAAATTAGAATAAATTAATATTTATTGTAATTTTATTACAGAGGGTAATGTGTACCATTTAAGGTCAAGTTGGAAATGTAAGAAGTGGTCAAGGTTTTATTTTAATGTATACTGGCTTTGATCATATTTTTTTAACCTTGTGCCTCAATTCATAAGACTCGATGAGACGTGTATAGGTCAATATTTAACTGTACCCTTTAATTTATTCGAATCCAGACAATGTGAAACAAATTTTCAAATGTGATGCACCGTTTTACTGACATGTATTGTTCATTTCAGCAATTCGAAGATGATGGCGGTAGATGCGGCGGCTGCTCGCAAGGCTGCAAGTGCATAGGAGAAAAAGGAAATCGGGTAATTTTTCCCAATGAATTAAAGTGTTATGGAAATCTAATACGATAAATTAACCAAATGTCATAATGTACTGACTGCATTCAAAGATAAATATAAAGATTGTTTATGTGCGCAAAAAAACTGTTCACATACACATCTTGACTTACATAATTATCCTTTGGTAACTTATCTTGGCAACAATTTCGAAATTTTGAGCTAATATCAGATGACAAGTTTTCTCGAGGTTATTGGCCTCGCTTTTCGTTTCAATCTAAAGCAATTGGTTACACTAACAAACAACAAAAAAGCCAAATGACCAAAAGGGCTCTGATAACTACCAAACTCAAAGTATTGATTTTCAACCATAACTTCGCTGTAAGAGTATTATATTACATTTAATTTGTCGATATTAAATTTTTAGGGATTTCCTGGTGAAGGAGGACAAACCGGACCACCTGGACTTCCAGGATTTGAGGGACCAGAAGGTTTATTTGGGCCAAAAGGTACCAAAGGTGATGCTGGACCACAAGGTCCAAGGGGACCAAAAGGAGACAGGGTAATGGGAAGAATGTTTTGTAAAAATGTTGTTTTACCAAATACCAATTCTAAATATAAACTTATTTTTAAAGGGCAAAATGGGAATGCCAGGTTTTCCCGGCATACATGGAATTCCAGTAAGTTGTTAAAATATTGTTCTTGGAAAAAATCTGCACACCGTAAACATTTACATTGATTAGGGTCTACAAGGTGCAATAGGTCCAAGAGGCCCTGCTGGTTTAGACGGATGCAATGGCACAGATGTAAACATGTCTTAATTTTCTATTTATTTCTTAATTTTTATGTTCTAAAAATTGAGCAGGGGACGCCAGGATGGCCCGGGACATCAGGAGAGCCAGGACCGAGAGGATTCCCAGGTACCCCCGGAGGAAGAGGTGATAAAGGAGACCCAGCTTATGGTCCTCCTGGGTTAAAAGGACAAAAGGTTTTTGAAAATTAATTATATTGAGTTGATGACATTAATTAATGATGTATGTGAAGGGTGAAGGGGGACGTGATGGAACTCCGGGATTGCCAGGAGCGTTTGGAATTGATGGAACGCCTGGCAGCAAAGGTGATAGAGGAGAATCAGGATTGCCGGTATAAGAAAAACAACTTAAAAAAATTCTATACTTATTATGTATAATTATGTTTTTGTTTTTTGTTTTACTATTTTATAAACTTTGAAGGGTTTACAAGGATTGAAAGGCTCAAGAGGAGAAAAAGGAGAAATGGGGTTGAGTATTGAAGGTGCTAAAGGTGAACAAGGTGAAGTGGGGCAACAAGGTCCACCTGGAGAGCCTGGCAACAGTGAACGAACCACGACCCAAACATACATTGGACCTCCTGGAGATGATGGTCCAAAAGGACAGAAAGTATTGTCTTTAATGTGTGTTTTCTTATTTCCTAATTGTATTTAATAACATAGGGAGAGCTAGGAGAGAGAGGCGAACGAGGCTATGATGGTACACCTGGAAGAGTTGTAAGCATATTCGTCTTGAGTGATATGTAGTTCGTTTATTATTTTTGTTATCTGCAATAGGGCATGACTGGTGATGTTGGAATGAAAGGAGAAAAGGGATTACTTGGTGTGCCTGGACCTCGAGTAAGACGATCAAACAACTGTTTTCACTGTTGATAAATAATCGATACACTCACTTAGGGAAAAGATGGAATTCCTGGACCCCCAGGACCGGGTGGTTTTAAAGGTGATCGAGGTATTGATGGACTTGCCGGATTAGATGGTATACTAGGCATGAAAGGAGACAGTGGATATCCTGGTGTTGACGGCCCGCGCGGTTTACCTGGACCTCCCGGCGCACCTGGAGTAAAAATAATTTTATTGTACATTGAATTAGTGTTAGTTTTATAACATTTCTTAGGGTGGAGATGGAATAGCTGGTCCACCAGGACCAATTGGACCTAAAGGTTCTCAAGGACCTCCCGGCAACCCAGGTTTAGACGGACAACCAGGAGAATTAGGACCACGGGGAACGTCCGGACTTCCAGGTGGCCCAGGAGTATCTGGTCTCCCCGGAAGAGAAGGCCCACCCGGTACCAAAGGCGAAAAGGGTGGAGCAGGCTACCCAGGTAATGAAAAATATTGCATTTAAATTTGAAAACCAGCTTTCTCAATTTATGTGATATAATTATATATATATATATATGTTTGTTTTTAAAATTAGGTTTGCCGGGACCAGTTGGACCTCCTGGTTTTCCGGGCGCTCCTGGTTCAAAAGGAGAACCAGGACCTAAAGGCAACCCTGGTTTGTCAATCCCTGGAATAAAAGGAATGGATGGAAGACCTGGCTTAGATGGTGTTCCAGGCCAGAGAGGAGAGCGAGGATTGACAGGACCACAGGGTATGAGATAACTAAAGATACAAATTTAAAAAAAAAATAGATATTAACGAGAAAGAATATAGTTTGCTAATAGTGGCTTAATTAAAATAAAAAAGGAATAGTTCACTATAATTAGCAAGAAATTTTTGGTTTGACATGGTTAGTCTCTATGGAGTAGTCAGCAGCACTAGCAGAAAAAGCTGTAGTTTTAAGGGCAGCTGTGTTCTTTGATACGGGAACTGAGAGTTTGTTTTGATTGACCAATGTAACATAGAGGGCAGAGAATTTTCTATAAGGAGTAGTAAAAGTGATGTTTTCAGAAGAATGAATTTGGCAGTCAAGAAAAGGAAAGGAAGATGATGTTTCAAATGTGAACTGTATTTATTGAATTTAAATAGTGCAGGAAGTCTAAAGAAGAATTGGTGGGAAGATAAGCAAGGTAATCATCAACAAAACTGCACCAAAAGAAAGGAGAATTTGGAAAGATAGAGAGGGCAGTAGTTTCTATGGAAGACTTAGACCAATTAGCAAGATTTAGAGAAAAAGAAAAATCCATGGCAAAACCAGAAAGTTGTAAAAAAAACAGATTATTGAAGGTGAAGTAAATAAAATTTAAACAGACAAAAAGTAGTTCAATAATCTGGGTGATAGAAAAAGAAGTTATTTGAGATAATAAGATGAGGTGGAGTTGGGAAAAGATGGATTTCACCTTAGGCTAAATCACATCTTTCCTCATCAGTCTTTGTTTATTTTGATGTCATTAACATGTATAATTCCATTTCTCGCTTGCCCAAGCTGAAATTTTAAAACCCATTTTCATTTATTTGTTTTAATATTAACATTAATTACTTGTAGGTGCTCCTGGAGATTCATTGGAAGGCATTCAAGGACCACAAGGTCTTCCAGGTGGTAAAGGAGACAAAGGAAGAGATGGCATTCCCGGCAGATCAGGATTTCCTGGAATAAAGGGTGACAGAGGTAAGTGAATATACGTATGCAAATATGAGATGTCACAAGGAAATTGAAATTTAGGTGAAGTGGGAGGGAGCTGTCTAACGTGTTCACCCGGTTTAAAAGGAGAGAAAGGTGATCGTGGAAATGATGGTTTTCCAGGAGCACCAGGTTTGAGAGGTGACACTGGTGCATCTGGATTGCCGGGAATTCCTGGTGAAGATGGATTACCTGGACGATCAGGTCCCCCAGGAAAAGAAGTACGTAACAATAATAGCAATAATTTGCCTTAAAATGTCAAGTGTAAACTTCAAAATTTTGCAATTTTCTTAGGGCATTCCAGGTCGCCCGGGAATTACTGGTATAAAAGGTGTGAAAGGCGAGAGTGCTTTCGTTCCGCCTGACTTGGCAAGAGGACAAAAAGGTAATTTGATATATTGCTATCACAAATAATGAGTATGACATTCTAATATAGTATAAATCTTTTAGGTGATAAGGGAGAAGGAGGTCGCCCTGGAGCTACGGGAAGACCAGGACCGTCTGGACTTCAAGGTTTACCTGGACTAAATGGAATCCCAGGCACACCTGGTCCCAAAGGTGAAGCGGTAAGAGATTTTGAATTTTTAAAATTTCTAGTGTAACTTTAATTTTATTGTTTTTTCAATGTACATGCACTGGAATATTAATTTTTAGCTCGTGAGAAGGCAAAAATGAAAACAAAAATTTAGCTTTTGGTTTTCAGCAGGCCTCATCTACAGGACAAATCAATGACAGATTTTTTTATGAATCTCTAATGATACCCATTCATTCATGTTGATTGTCAAATGTATTAATGAAGACTAAGTAGAGATCTCGTGACTAAAAAAAAGAAATGGTTAATAATTCGGATTTTATATATGAAACAATAGTAGCTGCATTCAAGTTTTAAAAACAGTTTTAATGAAAAACCGTTTTTGGTAAAAATTATATTTAATAAAATAACTCTTACCAGTTGATTTGTCGCCTATTTGTGCCGCCTGTTTACTGTTGAATCCAAGCTATAATTTTTATTTTGATTGTTATTAGCTGGAAAAGACGCTTTTTGCATCATTTTAATGAAATCGGTTTTTCAATAAACTTATAACAATTCGGCTACCTAAACAAAGTTATTTTCGCGTTTGAAAGACACGTAGCCGTAAGAGTGGGAGAGCCCCTGGTCGATAAACAATAAAATTGCAGTTTATCAAAAACGGTTTATTGAAAAACCGATTTCATTAAAATGACGCAAAAAGCGTCTACTTCCGGCTAATAACAATCAAAATAATAAAAATAAGAAATTATAGTGTATTCAACGGCAAACAGGCAGCAAATAAGCGGCAAATAGGCAACAAATCATATCAACTGGTAAGAGTTGTTTTATTAAATATAATTTTTACCAATTATCAAATGCAGCTAGTGTAAACGTTCAAAAAAATGAAGTATTATTTGATTATTGTAACATTGAAATTATTCATGTCGTTCAATAGTTTGTAGTCTTTGATCCAATTGAACATGGTTGCTAGGGTAAAAAACCTTCAAAAACTAATCCCTATTCTTTAAATTACTGTACATATTCTTACACCATAGAAATGAAATATATTTGTCATTCAGCAAAAACAATAAATTCTCATCTCAAATTTCATTTTTAAGGGATTTCCTGGGAATCCAGGCCTACCAGGTCCTGTTGGTTTGAAAGGTACATCAGGTATTGGCTATCAAGGTTTGCCAGGTCCTCCCGGAGAAAAGGGTTTTCCTGGCCCACAGGGAACAGAAGGACCTCGAGGAGAAAAAGGACAACCGGGTACAAATTCATTGTAAACCATATTTTCCAATTTAGAAAACTAATTATTAATTAATATTTCAGCTTTGATTCCTCCTGGCTCACTGCTCAAAGGTATCAGAGGCCCTCCAGGTCCACCCGGATCGAAGGGAGATGCTGGTTTAAGAGGCCTCCCAGGTGAAAGAGGTTTGCCAGGAAGACCAGGTTTAGATGGACTTTCTGGAAGACCAGGAGAAGCAGGATCTAAAGGTGATGCAGGACCCCCAGGCCCAAGAGGGCTGCCCGGACCAAGAGGCGACAAAGGAGATATTGGCCCAATGGGATTCCCTGGTCAGTCTGGAGTAAAAGGAAGTGATGGACTCCCAGGAACTTCAGGAGCTTCAGGTATACACAAATATACAATGAAAGAATACTGAAATGCTCAACGTGCAGTTATTCATAGTCACTTTCATAACATTAAGTTTGCCCATAAAAAAACACTGTATGTGGTTTTGCAAACTATTATCGAAATCGCATATATCGATGGCGTAATCAAGAGCTTAATTACGCCATCTCTGCATGCGATTTTAAAAAACGTTTGCAAAATCACAATGTGTTGTATTTTATTTTATTTTATTTTGAATTTTCCGCCAATGCTCAACCAATGGGAGTTAAGTACATTTCGGAATAAAGTTTAGTTTTGAATAAATTGTTCTGAAAATTTAAATTCAGTTTATTCTACACCTAAAATAGAAAATCCTAAAAAGATTTATTATTTGAACGTATAGTTTTGACAGATAAAATAAAACACTGAATTTCATGGTTGGATTTAATATTATGAAAGTGACACGTGACTGTAGGCAACACTTTGGATGTGAATAATTTATTTTCAACCACTAGAAAAATTATAAATATTAAAAACCAATATAATTAATAAAACAGGACAAAAAGGTGAACCAGGACTGCCGGGCCTTGGAAGACAAGGTTTACCTGGACCACAGGGCCCTACTGGGCCTAAAGGACAAGCTGGTATTCCAGGAAAATCTGGTCTTCCAGGACCAAGGGGTTTACCGGGATTACCAGGCATTAAAGGAGAAACAGGAGATCGCGGTTTAAACGGCTTACCTGGAGCAAGAGGGGAGAAAGGTGAACGGGCACGAGATGGCTTTCCGGGTCCACCAGGACCACCGGGACCGGCTGGAAGAGATGGCATTAAAGGTCAAGCAGGTCAACCAGGATTATCTGGACGTCCTGGTGAACAGGGCCAACCAGGACCCAAAGGAGAAAGTGGTTTCCCTGGAGCAGCTGGACCAAAAGGATTAGATGGATTGCCTGGACAATCTGGAACTCCTGGACGACCCGGTTTGGATGGAGCACCTGGACAAAAAGGTTAAATGTAGTTTTTCAAATAAAACAGAACTAATTAATATTACAATCAACAGGTGATATGGGAGGAAGTGGACTTCCTGGATTACCTGGTATCAGAGGTGAAACGGGACAATCGGGACAACCTGGCTTACCAGGACTTAAAGGAGGCGTTGGAATTTCGGGTGCACCAGGAATTTCTGGTTTACCTGGAGTAACTGGTAAAACTCTTATTTCATTTGGAACATTTTGAATTGGTTTTCTGATTTTCTGATTTTAAAAACAGGATTAAAGGGTGACCCTGGAGCAGCAGGATATCCAGGAGCAAAAGGAGAACCCGGAGCAGTTGCAGAAAAAGGCTTGAAGGGTGAGGCTGGTCAGCCTGGATTGCCAGGAGCTCAAGGAAGACCTGGAGCGCCCGGTCGAGATGGTATTCCTGGACTAAAGGGAGATGCTGGATTACCTGGAATTGGACGACCAGGTGCTACAGGACCAGTTGGTGAAAGAGGTGCTGAAGGAACTCCAGGAAGACCAGGAGCATTAGGCGAAAAAGGATCGGCAGGATTACCTGGATTCCCAGGACTGAAAGGAGCTGTAGTAAGAAATATTGCCAATTTAAAAAATGTGTATAATGCAATTTTAATTTGTTTAACTAATTTACTTTTGCTTGCTAACCACACTGCCAAAAGAAGTAATTGTAATTCAAACAAAGTAAAGATAAAGAGTATTCATAATGTTTCTAATTTAAAAATCAAACTCGAAGTTTTCCGCAGCGTTGCGGCTAAAATTAAACTGACCGACGTGTCTTCAAAACGTTCCTATACATATGCCTTAAAGGGACAATTTACCCAGAAATGAAAATGAAATATGTTATTCATGAGATTAAAATATGTGGAAATGTTAGACTTAATCTCATTTTTGTTGAGTATTAAATTAGAAATAAATAAATAAAAATAAATCCTACTGGTCACATGGTCAAAATCTGTAGACATGATTGGTCATGAACCCTTTTGGGCCACCACTTGAAAAATATCAATAAATTTCAAAGGGGGTGAGCGAACAGCATTAAACTGACTTTAACGTCATTCTCCTCTATATTTTCATTATTGGCAGCTATTTTTGCTGTTCTTTTAAAACCTTGGCCTTCCTTCTCAGCTGCTGTTTAACCGAGCCAAAAAACCTTACGCAGCAGTAACCCAAGTAACACCAATGTTGCATGCAATGTTCCAAATGATACAAATGATACAGAAGCAATGTTCCAAATGATACAAATGATACAGAAGCAATGTTCCAAATGATACAAATGATACAGAAGCAATGTTCCAAATGATACAAATGATACAGAAGCAATGTTCCAAATGATACAAATGATACAGAAGCAATGTTCCAAATGATACAAATGATACAGAAGCAATGTTCCAAATGATACAAATGATACAGAAGCAATGTTCCAAATGATACAAATGATACAGAAGCAATGTTACCAACAGTGCAGCAATGATGCCAACAGTGCAGCAATGTTAGAAGAAGTATCATTTGGAACATTGCAGAAACATTGCAACATTGCAGCAACATTTGATGTTACCTGGGAAATAGTTCCAATTGTTTTTCCAATTGTTATTTAATAAACTCACAACAAGAAATTAGTGTATGATTAATGATTTGTATATTACTTTTATTTTATATCACATGAACCCTGACTACACTGTCCCTTTAATGCTCATGTCAGGAACGTTTTATAGACATGCATGTCTGACAGATTCATGTACGAACGATCAGTCAGAATTTTTTAGACAATACGATTTAATCAGTATTAATTATCAAATATATAGTTGGTTTTAATTTATGAATACCTTTTAGAAATAATGTTATTACATGGGTGTGAAATCGGAATTGTATTGTAATTAGTTTTCTAAATGACATTTAGGGTATATCAGGACAACCTGGAACTCCGGGAGGACCTGGACGTGATGGACTGCCAGGACTAAAAGGTAAGTTATTACAAAATTTGATTTTCCCCCAAATATTTCACAAATTTCTTTTAGGTGACCGAGGATTTGATGGATTACCCGGTACACCTGGAAGAAAAGGAGAAGGTGGAGCACCTGGCCTTAATGGAAGTCCGGGTGTAAATGGTGAGAGAGGACCTGTAGGAGGACCAGGATCACCTGGACTTGATGGCCCAAGAGGACTACCAGGAGATAGTGGTTTACCGGGTATAGGTAAGTGTCAAAAAAATAATTTAAAACAAAAAGTTTTTTTTTTTTTTTTTTTACTTATTTCAGGACTACCTGGCGTACAAGGATTGAAGGGTGAATCAGGTTTCCCCGGACCATCTGGTTTAGCAGGCGCAAAGGGAACAGCTGGTACTCCCGGTACCCCCGGCTTTTCTGGTAAATTGAATTGCTTAAAGCATTCTTGTCCAAATTATAAAAAAAAAATTATGTTATAAAGGAGCCAAAGGTGATCCAGGCTTTCCTGGTCTGGACTGCACACGATCCCAAGCTGGTTTGCCAGGTAATATTTGTATCATTTATTTGTGAGCACTTTTTATATACTTTGGGCTAACTTATCGAGTTTTTTTGCCAAATGGGCCATTACTGACCCATTTTATCCATACAGTCAAACCTCGTTGTAACGAACTCGCTCATAACAAAAAACCGCTTTATAACTTACCAGGTATACTGTCTGAAAATCTCCAATGGTGGTTTTTACATGCTAAACTGGTCGTTTAGTGTATACTAAAACAAACAGTTTTTCTGGTATTTTTAGGTTCGTTATAACAAGGTTTGACTGCAATTTAAATTCCTAATGTAAATTTTAATGTAATATAAATTCTGATTTCATATTCATAGGTGATCGAGGTTCCCCAGGACCTCAGGGAGCTCCAGGACAACCGGGATTTGCACAAAAAGGTGATGCAGGTATACCAGGTCGATCTGGACGTGACGGAGACAGAGGACCACAAGGACAGAAAGGTACAAAAGAAAAACAAATATCAGTATCAGTACAGGTACCTTTCTAACGTCTAAATAATTAAGGTGATCCTGGAAGATCTGGGCTACCCGGTGCAGCTGGATTGCCAGGAGCCAATGGCCCACCCGGTTTAACTGGAGACAAAGGAAATGCAGGATTCCAAGGTGCACCAGGAACACCTGGAAGAGATGGCTTTCCTGGTGGCAAGGGAGAAAGTGGTAGACCCGGTTTGTCTGGACCCAAAGGACAAGCTGGTTTGCCTGGACCTCCTGGCCCTCTCGGAGCTCCTGGAGAAAACGGAGCACCAGGTAAATAAATAATTGTATTTTATCTAGTAAAAATAAAGAAATTGTGTTTTAAAATTTAAAAGGCAGGGATGGTATACCTGGTACGCCTGGTCCTAAGGGCGATAGAGGATCGGATGGTTTTCCGGGCCAGCCGGGACCGCTGGGTCAGAAAGGAGACAGAGGCTTGGATGGACTTTCAGGATTTCCTGGTCCTCAGGGTCCAGCAGGAGCCAGAGTAAGCAATGCATTCTCTTTTAGATCTTGATGTTTTTCAATGCGTGTTATTATTTCAGGGCGAAAAAGGTGCACCTGGACCAGGAGCAGTCAGTTTACCAGGTCCAAAAGGAAATCCTGGTTTACCAGGAATACCGGGTAGACAAGGTTCTCCCGGGCCTCCAGGAATTGACGGAGCACCATGTCTGGCAGGTAATTGATTATTTAAATTTTGTTAATGTAAAAAAAAATGATTACCTTATTGTCAAATGATTTGTAGGACCCAAAGGTCCTGCAGGAGCACCGGGAAAAGACGGTCTTCCAGGATTTCAAGGCACACAGGGGATAGGAAGGCGAAAGGGGTCTGGACGGCGTACCTGGACAAAGAGGAACACCTGGTAATTGCAATTTTTAAAATTCTTACTTTGATTCCAAATAATTACCTTAGACACATTAAAAATTCAAAAAAATCATTAAAAAAAATTTAAAAAAACGTAATGCACTTTTATGGACAAAATGCTATTGCCCATGCAAAAAACGAACTTACTTTTGTAAACTATGTAAATTCTGATGTAATGCTGCAAAGCAAATGATCAACGTTCTAATGGAAGCGAACGTTCCAACTCCTAATTCTCCTCATGTCCCTCCTACACATGACTCAACAATTTAGTGTACTATAAGCATGCGCATATATAATCTAATATTTTCTATAAGTATGAAAACCTAGATTTTAGTTTTCTAGGAAATCTGAAATTGAGTAACGTGCATATAAATGAATAACATTTTTATTTTGTGTATAGGTTTCCCTGGTCAGCCCGGTCAAGCAGGTCAACCCGGGCCTGCTGGAAGTACTTACTTAACAGGAATCCTATTGGTAAAACACAGTCAAACATCAGAAATTCCCATGTGTCCCAACAACCATGTGAAAATGTGGGAAGGATACAGTCTTCTATACATAGAAGGCAATGAAAAAGCGCACAACCAAGACTTGGGTACACACATATCACTCATTTGCCAATGTATACACAGTTTTTAACTGAGATTATCAATTTCAGGCTTTGCTGGATCGTGTGTGCGACGATTCAGTACTATGCCTTTTGTGTTCTGTGATTTCAACAACGTGTGCAATTATGCATCGCGTAATGACAAGTCCTTCTGGCTATCTACCAATGCTCCCATCCCCATGATGCCAGTATCAGAAAATGCCATCAGGTCATACATTAGTCGATGTGTCGTGTGTGAAGCACCTGCCAATGTCATCGCAGTGCACAGCCAATCTCTCGCAATTCCTGAGTGCCCGTCCGGATGGTCAGGACTGTGGATGGGCTACAGTTTTGCCATGGTTTGACTATTTTTGCCTATTTTTTAATATTCAGGAAATTAAAAAAACTCATTCTTTTATGTTTTTAGCACACGGCCGCCGGAGCGGAAGGTGGTGGACAGTCGTTGTCAAGTCCTGGATCTTGTTTAGAGGATTTCCGAGCCACGCCATTCATAGAATGTAATGGGGGTAGGGGAACGTGCCATTACTATGCCAACAAATATAGTTTCTGGCTGACTACAATTGATCCGGACAAGATGTTTGATAAACCATCGAGTGACACCCTTAAAGCGGGCAGTCAACGTTCCCGAGTAAGTCGCTGCCAGGTATGCATCAAGGTTGTATAAGGAGAATTTGTCATCAAGTTTTGATTTACCGTAAATGAACTCTAAGAGTGTGTATCAAATATTGCAGTACGACATCTTTTTTTATTATTATTATTATTAAAAAAATTTAAAATATTAAAAATGCTTAAAAAAAGTTTATTATGTGATAATCAATTTTAAGAAAAATTGTAAATTAAATGTTTATGACTTCCTATTTTACACTTGAGCAAAAAAAGTTAGGTAGTGATTGTTTTTCTTTTTTTTTCTTTCCACTTTCTTCCGAAGCTAATAGCAATAAAATTCGTTATAACTGGAAAAAATGTTTTTCTTTTACTCGATATGAGTAAAAAGAAGCTGAATTTCCGCTGGTGCTACTCTAATTAACTGTGCGAGAGTTAAATTTGGACAAAGTAGAAGAGGTTTTTTACGTTTCTTTTTTATATTATACAAAAATGGTGTTCATTCAGTTATTTTAAATGACTGAAACCAATTTGATACCACTGCCTTTGAGTGTCATAAAAGTTTTAAATGTCATAACTAAAAAAATATACCGTATGAACTTATTTTATAAAGATTTCCATGGTAGATAATATAATATTAGTGAAAGGAAGTTAAATATTTTATCACTGCCAAAAAATGTTGTTTTTTTTTTAAATGTAAGTGTTATATTTACTAATTTTGTTATATCACGTCTTATAATCATGTTTTCTTTCCATTTACGTTATTATTTTTTGTAAAATACTCTCTGCTTTGTCCTCTAGGTTAAAAAAGTGCAATTTTTTTGAAAAGGCTTTTGTGCCAAAAAATTTTATCCAGTTGAATTTTGTTTTATTCCTGCATTTAATATATAGTAACTTATAATTTTTCTTTTGTTATTATCATTTTGGACACAACACATATGGTTATTTAGGAATGTGCCAAATTGACTGAAATAAATTGAATATTTTTAACCAAAGCAAGTATCAATCGTGATTTTTGGTTTTTTATT
>JH431703.1:43136-64392 GCA_000239455.1 Strigamia maritima | reverse complement strand
GGTACCAAAGTTAAAAATGGTACCAAAGTTAAAAATGGTACCAAAGTTAAAATGGTACCAAAGTTAAAAATAGTACCAAAGTTAAAAATGGTACCAAAGTTAAAAATGGTACCAAAGTTAAAAATGGTACCAAAGTTAAAAATGGTACCAAAGTTAAAAATGGTACCAAAGTTAAAAATGGTACCAAAGTTAAAAATGGTACCAAAGTTAAAAATGGTACCATGTCTAGCACTAAAATTATAGCACCAAAGTTATAAAAATGGTACCACATGCCTAGTACTAAAATAATGACATGCCATATTGATCTAGGTAACACTAAAACCCAGAACTGTTGGTACCATAATTTTAGTCTTAGACATATGGTACCAAAACTGGTTGCCACAGACTTATTTTTTATGAATACATTACATAATAAATGCATAGGACCCAATAAATGTCTACCCATTGCTTAATTTCTGCTAATTTTCAAATTGTTTAGAAATTTGTATTTTTTGCATTTTTCATTCTGAATTTGTATTTTAAATTATTGAAATTACATTTATTAGATCTGAAACAACTTTTTATAAAACTGAATAAAGATTTTTTCTAACTGAATGAAATTTTTATTCAGCTGAAAAGAAATTTTATTTGCTGAAAGAGTATTTTATTGATCTGAAAAGTATTTTATTGATCTGAAAAGTATTTTATTGATCTGAATGTACATTTTAGCAATCTGAAAACGAATTTTAGGAACCTGAAAAAGCTGTAAAATAAGTGTATCTGCCTTAATAAAAGCGCACCCCTTTGGAGTTTTGTGAAATTACAAACTATTTATAAATTAAAAACATTTGTTTTCAACTTTTCATGTTACCTGAAACCGATCATTGGAATAACTCGGAACTGGAGAAAGTGGTCTAGATGTTGGCGATTCTAAACCTTCTGCCCTTGCGGGTGATTCTAAATGATATAGTAAACATAATTTAAATTATTTTAATAATTATTATTATTATATATATAATATAATAATATATTTTGATTATTTTATTTATTTATTATTTTATTATTATTAATATTAATATTTTAATTATTATTATATATTATTATAATAATTAATTATTCGATTGAAAAAAAAGAAAAAATTCATTTGATTTACCTGACAATGACGCCGAACCTTCTGGCGATGTTAATACATCATTATATGCATTCGGTGATGAAAGCGACAATATATCGTTTAAGCTAGGCCTATCCTGTGGACTAGAAATTGTTGATTTCTGTTCAAGTTCAGTCATAATTGCTCGGACTCTGTGGCCAACACTTATCGGACTCGAAGGCCTTCTATTCCTCTTGTAAGCCGCCAAAATTAAGTTAAAATTCGTGTCGTATAAAAATTTCAACAATTCTTCAGACATTACATTGCAAAAAACATTGCTTTCTTCACATTTCTTTCTTTTCTTCAATTTCTCCCGGACTTCTTCCACAGCATTATCTAATTCCTTCTGTATCAAACTCGAAATCAACGCTTCAATCTTCTTTTTTATCACATTATCAATATTCTTCTTTCGATCTTGAAACGTGGAAGATGATGAAGCGGAGCTGGTGTGAATAACTGGCGAGACACTATCATTTGCATTACTGACTTGTCCCTCAGTATTTGGCGGAATCATGCTGGAATGACCTACTATTTCAATTTTGTCATCTCGTGGCACGCGAGTTGCTTCGCTGACAACAACTTCGACTTCTTCGTCCACGATTTCCTCCGCAATTGTCTCGTCGTCTGATGCAGACCTTTCAGGCACTTTAATCATTTTTTCTTTAGTAATTTCATCATCTTTTGTAGATAGTTTTATTTCAGGCTGTAATAAAACTTGACTTTGTTCGGCTGCTTTGCTTCCATCTGTACCGCTTTGTGGTTGAATTAAATCTTCCGTTTTCTCAGTAACAGTTTTTACAGAGTCGCTGCTCGAAGCTTCGCTTTCAGTTGCTTTCACATCAACCTCATGTTCTGTTCGTTTCACAGTTTCCAATAAATGAGAACTTTTATCCTCTTCAAACGATGAAGATTTATTGCTTTCATTCATTGTCAAATCCGATAAACTACTTGCAATTGTATCTTTTTAAAAAATAATTATTGATAATGATTTAATATTAGTTTGTTTTTGTTTAATACCATCTCTGGGAGTATCCTTTGGTGAGTTGGCTAATTCATCACCTGCTCCTTCTGACCATCCTTGAATTGACGACGAATTTTGAATTTTCACTAAATGGCGTGATTCGGCCACTTTCGGTTGTCTGATTTGAGGTTTGGTAACCTTAACCAGCGTATCAACTTCCAATTCATGGTCCAGATCTGTCTTCGCTTGAGAAATAAATCGATCGTACGCCTAAAAAATAAACAATTTCAAAAAAATATAAAATTACTGGTACGTAACAAATTATTCGTTTATTACTTCAATCTGTTTCAAAAGTGATGCTTCTTGAGCTTTAAGTCGTTCTTTATTCCTTCGTTTTTGTTCTTTTCTAAGTCTATCAGCTTCGAATTTTCTTCGCCGCAACTCTTCCTTCAAAGCGTGGACTCGACCTTCGATATCACTTAAATCCGAAGCAGTTTCTGTAAATCAAACATTTTTATTATCAGTTGTAATACCACAAGCGCTAGTGTGATTGTCGAAATAAGCTTGTAATAATGAATTTTTTTACTCGGTAGAAATCACGAGTGCATCAAAAATTGCGACCTGAATAAATCACGAGTGCCCGCAGGGCACGAGTGGTTTATTCTGGTCGCAATTTTTAGATGCACGAGTGGTTTTACCAATGAGTAAAAAAATGAATGGTTGCAAGCTGTTTCGACAATCACTAGCGTGAGTGGTATTCCGGGAGAGAATCTAACGAGAAAAACTACAACAACAACAAATCTATATCTATATTTCACAAAAGATTTCACGAGATTTTGCGAGATTCCACGGAATTTAATGGGATTCCACGAGATTTCGCGAGATTTCACGGGATTCTACAAAATGTCACAGATTCACGGGATTTTAACGAAATATTCGAGCAAAAGTAAATCCTGTGGAATACCGTAAAATCTCGCAAAATCTCGTAAAATTTCGTGAAATCTCGCAAAATCTCGTGGAATCTCGTGAAATCCGGTGAAACATCGCGCCATTGCCATTTTGAGATTGTGGTGGAGTGGCTCGCTCTGACGGCGAATTGTTTCAGAAGTGGATAAAACATAAATTTATTTTCGGATATTTTGCATGGTGCTCAATAATCAAAACAATAGGCGCGCCGACCAATGAGATTCGAACAAAACTTCGAATTCAACGAATCCGCGCATACGCTCTCGTCGATAGTTTTCACGAGTTAGATTCTCATTATAAATTCTTCTGTCGATCAATCACCTGACTGGGACACCGTAACGGAATCTTCAGATCCACTAGAATCTTTTTTTTTACTTCGAGTCCGTGGTGAAAGTGGCAAACGAAGTGATACACTTGGAACTGAAACTGGTTTTTCTGACGAAATTGACTTTGGTTGGCTAGTTGAAGAATCAAATGAATTCCCGTAATCAACAGAACTCTCTGCTTTAACTTCTTGTCCTGTACCAACACTATAATAAATAAGTAATTTAATAAAATCATCGATAAAACAATTTCTCACAAATGTTTTACCTCTTAGTTTTAACTTGCTCCGTTCTTGTGCCTTCAAGACAGGACATCTCTTCAATGACCGTTGAACCCAATGTTCCTTCTTCTAATTTTGATTCTTCAATAACTTCTGGAAATCCCTTAGAACCAGACACAATTTCTTCAGGAATACCGTCAATCAAATTAATATTTAGTGGAACATTATTGGAAACTAGAAAATTAAATAAATAAAATATTTTTAAAAAAATTTTAATTGTTTAAAATTGATTACTTTTATTTTTCACTTTCTCTTCCAACACTTTTACTTTCTGCTCTTCGATTTCTAATTTCTTTCTCCAAGCTAAAAGACTTTCAACATCTTTTCGTTTTTCCAGTAGTTTTTGTTCACGCATTGTTAATTTCCTATTTGATTTAAAAACATAAATTATTGTTATTAAATTTAAGTCTAAAAAATTTGCCTTTTGTTTCTTTCCAGTTTCTTTAATCCTTTAAGCACACGCCCAGCTAAAGAACTTTTATAAGACGAATCACTAACTTCATGCTGTAATTCCGAATCAGATTTCGAATCTCGGCTTGCAGGTGTTTGAATGTCAGTCATCACCTCCCCAACATCGGATTGCGTATCAGTCGCCTTTAAAACCACAAAATTAAATATTTATTGACAATTTACTACAAATAAATTATTTCATCTTACAACATTATTAATTTCTTCATCTGTCTGAACATTATCAGATGAAGACAAAACTTGCAAACGTAAAGACGATTTAGGCGAAACGTCCAAAGAACGACTCGAATTAGGAAGAGATCTCAAAGAAGGTATCAGCATTCCTATTATTAAATATATAAATTAATTACCATTTATTCAAAATATCAAAACAAATTTTGCACCCGGTGAAATTTCTCTTATCCTGCCTAAAATCTGTCTCGTTGATTGCCTTAATTGAATGATTTGATGTTGTTGTTCCAATAACATTTTCCTTTCTTGACTAGCAACTAGTTGTGCTTCCCGCAATCTTCGAATTTCTGCTTGCTCTTGTTGCAACCTCAACATGAGCCATCGTTGTCGTTTTCTTAATGGCGGCATTTTATCGTCTTCACCTTTGTCTCGATATTGTCTTTGCAAAAAATAATACAAATTGCATTAAGAAAATATTACTGCACATAAATTTTTCTTTTTACTGTTTTTGCAGCTCGAGCCATGCAACTTCCGCTTTGGTTTTTTCAATTAAAGATTTCTCTCTTAACTTAAGCAATGCAATTTCATGTTTTGACCTCATTTCTTCTTTTTTCGTGTATTGTTTTACCATTTCCAGTGTGAAATTGTTGAAAGAATTTTTATCGCTTGTGTTTTCGAAGACATCACTTCCTGATAGTTTTTCAGCTGGAACCGATAACGAGTCTACGACAAAGAATAGTTTTATTAAAATAAAAACCGATTATAATATTTCGCTTCTGTCGTCTTTACTCTTAAGATGTTCATCACCGGAAACTCTTTTTTCGACCTTTTTGTCAGTTGCAGTTGTTTGTCGTTCAATTTCACGTTCCGAGTTAGTGTCTTCAAACTGAGTAGAATACGAGAACGACTTATCTTCCGTTATACTCCCTCCACTTAAAGAACCCTGTTTATAATATTAAAGAAACACCTTATTTAAAACTGTTTCAATTTTTCTTCATTCGAATGGAAAATTACCGTTGTAAGACCTGATTTTGTATTCATCGATTCTTCCGGGATACTTTTACTTGAAAAAGTTTCTGTGTGCTCAGAAATTCCAGTTTGTATACTTTGCGCAGACTGCAAAAATCTTTTTAAAAAAAAAAAAAAAAAAAAAACAAACCAAGAATTCAGATTCAAATTTTGATTAAATCATTAAATGCCCAAATTTCCTACCTAGATATATTCCGGGAATTTGTTTCCCTGGATTGCACTTCCTCACTTATCGATTCATTTTTTGAAAAAGATGCTTGGTCGCCCTGCTTGGTCGTACTTGAGTTATCAGATAAGGACACTTTGCGAGATGGGTTTTTCTGCAATTCTTTTAAAACTGATGTAACGGCAGCAATAGCAGCAGATGTTGCTGTTCCCTTAGACATCTCTCCAACGTCTCGAGTAAAACCTGCACTAGCCTGGATTTTTATATTTTATAAAAATTAAATAATAAATAAACAGAATTTATGTAAAACTAACTTCAGCTAATTGTTTCGCAGCATCAGCCGTCATTTTAGCAGCTTCAGCTTGAGTATTAAACAGTTTATATGTTGTGGAGTTGAGTGCAGCTGCAGCTTCTGACCGCATATTATTTACAGATTCAATAGCAGCGTTTAATGCGGCCTGATGATGCCTTTGGGTTTCGGCTAAATGTTTTTCCCGATCACTCGCTTCTTGTTGAACTACTGATTTATATTTTTCCATTTCATCCGCTCGTTTTTGCCTTTCATTCTATATATAAAAAAAAACTTAACTATTATCTTACTTGTAACTAAAAATAAATAAAAACCTGAAGTGCTTGGGCTAAAGTAACTGTTTCCTGTTGAGCTAAGCCAACTCCTTGAATCCGTTCCATGTGATCGATTTGTCGTAAAGACTCTTCTAATGATTCTAAATACATCAATTCATTGGACATTTTAAACTTCAAACAGTTTGGCGAATATTTTAAATCTTCTTTCTTATGATAACTGGATAATGTGGTGTCTATTTCATCATTTCTGAAATCATTAAAACTCATTTGTATTCCATATTTTTAAAGTACAAGTAATTTGGTACCGTTTATTATCCACTTCCGATTTTGACAAACTATCTTGTAGAGAAGTTTCTAACTCCAGCAGTGGAGAAGAGTTTTGACTGTTCTCAAAATCAGAAGCCAAACTTCCTTCGCTTAAAGTTTCTTCTTCACTAATATTTCCATTTATAACTAAACTTGCCAAATTACCTTATAAATTAAACATAGTAAATACACTATAATATACAATAATGATATAGTTACTCCGCTGTGAATGCGAGACTGGAATTAATAATGATTTTGACGCCAGTTCATCTGCATCTGCAACCACCGATTGTAAATGCGGATCTTGAATTGCGCTATTCTGTTCAAAATCATCCGAATAAAGTGATGCAATATCCTTCGCCATATCCTGTGAATCTTTAAATTCGCTAGTTTTGTGCTTATACAGTTCTTTGACTTGTGATGGTGTGGATACAGGAGAAACATTAACTGCACAATAAAACATAAATAGTTTTAAAACCCGTTTTTTATTAATTAAGAAAAAATTAAAAATAAACCTTGTCTGAGTGACCGATGTAAAGTATTAATAAAATTATACGGGTCTGGCTTCATAAATAAAGATGAATTTATCGATTGATATATTAATTTTTGTTTGCCACAAAAATCGGTTGTCAATAAATTCTTACCAACCTAAAATAAATTTTAAAAAAATAAAGTTTAAAATAAAATTTAATAGTCTGAATAAAATTTAAAATGTTTACATCAATATCAGAATCATCAGTTAGAGTTCCTTCGCTCAGTGAACTGCTGTGCCCCATTTCACTGCCGCTTTTCTCCTTAATATTCTGATAAATATTGATCCTATTTAATAGCCGCCACTTCAAACTCTTCCGAACTTTAAAACCACGATAAGCAGCTTGAATCTTTCTTGCCGCTAATTCACGTACTTGGAAAGAAGCAACAGACTGCGCGTGTCTAACTAGATTAGTAACACCTAAAACGCATTATTCTCTTAATTTACATGAAAATCTTAAAATTACTTCACAATTTTACCTGGTAAATTTCCATCAAAAACGGAAAACTGACTTCTGCTTCGAACAATTCTTTCGTGACGCGTCTGGAACGGACTCGGTGAATAAGCAGAGTTTTCCCGTGAACTTCGGGATGCTTCACCTTGGCCATCTGACGGCATTGGAGAGGCAGAGTTGTTTCCTTCGCCAGCAACAATTAAAGGTTGTCGATAGAATGCCTCGAATCCAACATCATTGTTATTATGATGCAAAATTTGGGTTATTCGACTTGTTTCCACATCAATTTGCTGCTGCAATGAAACTGCAGTAGCATGAATTCTTTCCAATTTACCACCTGTAAGAAAAAATTATTAATTAAAGATTACATGCAAAAAGTTATACTGACCTGAATTCAGAAGTTTTGGATCTTGAACAACTGTCATACTCGCTAGTATATTATCAAAATCCTGAATTTTCTTGTAAATTTCTTCAGGATTTATCTCCCTGCTTGTTTGATTAAAATTGTAAACAAATAAAAATTCATTTTTATTAAGGAAAAGGTAAACAAGAAAGAATATTTACTCACAATTCCTGTTTAGCAGGTTCATTTTTTAACACTTCGGAAATTATAACAGGTGGTGGATCGTCTGCTTGCACTGAATGAGGTTGAGAAGTCTGAAGCGACAATTTCTACAAAAAATATTGTAAATACGTTTAATAAAATAGAAAATAAACAAACCTCAGCTTCATCGACGTTATTCTCTATCTCCGATTGATAATCGATGTCGAAATCATGTATAGATGCATTGCTAGGAGCTTCTGACAAGTAATCTTTTTCGCAATCATTATCTTCAAGATCTTTTTTACTCTCAACTTGTTTTGGAAGTGCAGCCTAGTTTTCATTAACAAAATTAAAAATTATTATTTTTTATCTGATTAAAATTTTCACACACAATTAAGAAAAATATTACTTTCGCAAGCTTTTTCTGAAGACGTTGTAAATCTTGTAATTTTTGCTCCCGTTCCTTCTTCTCCAGTTGCTTCCTTTGCTTTTCACTTAATAATTGCTGTTGCCGTTCTTTCTTCTGTTTTTGCATGTAATTTCGGACATCATCTGGATTATAATGCCGAATTTTAGGAACTTGTGGCTGCTCCAGCTCAATATTCTTTGGTTTCCGTTTTATTCCCAGATTTAAATTTGTTCGCTTATGTCTGTCAGTACCCGATTTTGTATTTATAGATTCAGAAACAGATTCTACTAAGCTATTTTCTAGCAATGGAAAAAAGCATCAATTTTTTCAATATATATATATTTTTTAAAAAACTGTATTTAACTTTTTATACCACTATTATCACCAAATTTGTCTTTTGATTGCGTCAATTCCTCGTTTTCACTGCCATTTTTACCTAGAGAAAAAATTTTTGCATCACTCAAAGTTTCCCAAATTAAATCTTATCTTTAATTTTTGTTTGTGGAACTAGAAATTAGTCCTTGCTAATGCCCTTAAGTGCAGTATTGTTCATTCAAACATACTTAGGATTTATTTTAGATAATTACGTGTTTCGCAAACAGACTTGCCCAATTAAAACGTCAAAATTACTTTACTGGTCGATGGAAAAGAAACAAGTTATAAATAAATAGATTATCAAATTACCTGAAGCCAACTGATTTGCAATGCTTCTGCTTTCGGAATCAGAATCTCCATCACGAACAGGAAGTGATTCATTCTTCGTTTCTTCTTCGTTAGTCTTATCCTTCCTAACATTTTTTTCTAGCTCTGAAGCTAATTTAAATGGACCCAATTCCTTCAACACTAATTCCTGTCCTTTTCGCCAAGATGATGGACATATTATATCTTTAAAAAAAAAACAATTACCTAATTTCTTTTAATTTTTTTTTAATCTATCCTTACAATCCTCAATATTTCCTCTAATTTTAGCCACTTTCTTCGTAAAGGTTTTCTTATTACTCCTATCAACCTTTTTCTCCAGAGCTGATGTTTTATCAACTAAAAAAACAAAAAAAACAATAAAGTAGTTCTGTAACTATTAACCAGAAAACATACTTTTACTTTTCCTTCCTTTAATGACCGATAAATTGCGTGGTTCCAATCGTCTAGGGTCACTAAATCCAGGATATGGGGTGATTGGTGGTGCAGCGGCAATTTTTCTGTTAGGTGGAGCATCTACGCGCTGATTCGATGTCATCGTAGTTTGTGATGAAATAGAGATTGGTATAATTGGTTTGGGTGGCTTGCTACTGCCTTTACCTACATAAAATCACAACAAAAAAAAATATTAATAAACAAAATAAAAATGTTTAATAAATATTCAAATATTTTAAAACGTGAGTTAATAACTCAAACGAGTGAAGTTTTTGCACGATTTCTGCAGTGATGAACAGTTTCAATTAGTTCCGAAAACGTTATTAGTAATCACATCACAATTTAAAAAAAAATAATCCATTGAATAACAAAAAAAAAAATTCAAAATAAAATTTTCAAAAAATAAAAAAAAAAATGAAAGGGAAGGGAAGCCATCCAAAAACTCATCTAGGTCACGATGAGCTGCTATTTTAATTACATGGTCTTGTTGAGCTGGTTTTAAAAAAAATACAAAATGAAGAGGCTGTGATGAAAAGAAAAAGAGACGTCAAATCAAATCAAGGGAAATCCCTTGGATAAATGACCAAAAGAGCAAAAACATTTAACCTAAATGGATTCTTTTCATACTTTGAATTATTTCGTCAAATATTAAGGGCAATAAATCAATTAATGGCAACTTGTGTGCACATGTGTAGCTGACCCAATCTTCACTTGAGTGAGCTCAAGTTACACCTTCAGTTGAATGACCACTAAATAACTTACAATTTTATTTTAAATTAAAGAATAGAACAGAGAAAAATTGCAACTATTAATGCGAAAGTTTGAATCTTATCAACAATTAAACGAACACAATAATGAAAAGAGCTGGAACAATCATTAGAACACAGCCACACCCATGACGAGGCTGCAATTGAGTTTTTTTAAAGAGTTTCCAACATCAAAAATATTATAACTGAGAATAATGTTTGCCATTTCTTAAAATGGCTGAAATAATTTTTATTTTTATTTTTTAAAGTTTGTATCAGAACACCTTTAAAAAATCATTTTGTATCCCAAACAACTCATTTGAGCTTGGTGAGAGACATTGTTGGCCGCTGCTGGCAAGGCGCTGTTTCTGGCGTCATAGCTAGTTTTTGCCATGTTAAATCAATGAAGTATAGATCACAACTGGTAATAATTGCACAAATGCTCGATTTGGTCAAATATTTTTCAAAAAATCTCTGAAAAATTATTTAAGGGTTTTAAACGAAGCTTGATACAATGCACCAATAAAAACTGTTGTAAACCTTTTAACATCACATGACTTCATTTTTTTTTTCAACCTAAGAAATGTTAAAATTAAAATGCAAGTATTAATCTAACAGCAATATCCTGCCAAATATGGTAGCTTAATCCAACTTTTATCATAACAATTCAAACATGAAAACTTGATTTTTCTTACAACGGAAGTGTACTACTGTGTAACATGAATATTGTGCAACGACCTCAAAGCCGACAACAATGATGGAATTATTTAATTCAAAAATAGAAAACATTCTCACGTTCTCACGATAAATCTGCATTTACTTTCAATGAATTTATATTTACATGTAATGCTTACCACCAGACACACCCATCGACAAAAACTAAAGAATAAAATATCAAAACCCGAATTTAATGTGTTTCTACTTCCTAAAATATTTGGTTAATTTTTGTTTATAAAAATTAATAATAAATTATTAAACCCCAAGATTGACAACTCACCTTGAGTTCAATAGTTTTTTTCCCAAAAACATTCCACTTCTAATTCATTTTTCTTTTTAGTTTTTTTTTTTAGTTGACAAAACTTTAATTTAAATATGACCGAAAATTCCAAATATCAATTTTAACCATTAATTATTATGGTCCATTTACTTGCTTATTAAACTAAAATTCATAACATGAAAAATTATGATTTATTACGAAACAAGATGTATTAATTCATGCTGAGTAATAACTAGTCTCAGTGAATGCACTATAATTGTAAAGTAGCAATAATAATTGCAACATTATTGCCATTTTATACCTAAAAAAAAAACTAATTAGAATTAAAAAGGTGAGAATACAAAGTAAGTTGTAATTAGTCCATCAATTAAAAAATAAAAAAAACAAAAAAACAAAAAAACAAAAAAAAAAACGTTTTACTTTCATCTTGTTGTAATATGTAAGAATTCAGTTTGTTCACCCTTCTCTGGTAGTTTTCATATCTTTCAATTTTCATTTGTGTATACTACAGGTCAAAAACCAAAGTAGATATTTTTTCCCATGTCATCAGACTCCATTTGTCTTCCTGCCTCATCTCATCTTCCTGTACAACAGGAATGATGTAATAAATGAAAAGGAAAATGTTTTTTTTACGAGTAGTGGAAACGTGATTAAATACGGAAAAATAGCCAAATATGTAAAAAATATTCCCCAAAAATGACATGAGTGCCTTCAAAAATGACTTGTTTACTGCTTATATCTTATGACATGGTGGATATGCCGGTTTTCACAAAAAAATCTACATTTTTTAAACTTTTCGACTCCCCATACTTACTTGTTCTAATTAATGAATTATCTAAACTTACCATCAGGAGCAGATTTAGCCCTTTTGATGAGTTTCGCTTGTTGTTTTTCCACCAGTTCTTCGAGTTTTTGAAGGCCATCTGTAAAAAAAATAAAATAATATAAGTACGTAAGCTGTAACAATAACAGGAATTTCCCCATTTTCATAACGCGAAACTAATCCAAGCTAGGGTCATTTGTGGACAAATTTCTTCTTTTTTTTCACTAGCTTACCGAAAACTCAAAACTTGACATGAATTATAAACAATCCAAAAGCGGAAAAAGAAAATAAAAATTATAAATCCATGAGGAAATAATTTATATTACTACAGTACTACACTAATAAAATTAATAACCAAGAAATCCTATTACCGGCTTTTCTTGAATCGTTCCACGAACCAACTTTTTGCTCCTTCACGTAACTTCGTTTCCTCGGCGAATGGTTATTCGTTTCCAATTCGGTCTTTTGGTTCATTTCCCCCGCTTTCTGCAGCTTGATATCTTTCGAATTTTCACTAGTTCTGTCTAAAAATTTGTTTTTCTGTTCCGATGGATCGTATCCGGCACTCAAACGACTCGTTTCCGGAGCTGTTTTGGGCCGTGATAAAACCCGCGATTTGACCGGAATGTCTTCATTTAGGTACTTCACTTTTAAATTTGAAGAAATCTTAGTCGGAAATGAGTCAATTTCATCTCGGAAATTAATTTTTAGATCCGAATCAATGTTTTGTTTATTTCGAAAAACCGCGGTCCAATCCGAATCCCTAATTTTTTCGCTTCGTGCAAATCTTTTCCTTTTAGCTAATTCTGTTATTTCATCGTCTGATTCAGTCAACGGTTCACCAACTGTTTGTTTAGCTTCTTTACCTATAAAGTATAAACAAATACAAAAATTAGCATAACAATTTCCAATAAATTTCTGCATACAGTATCTATTTTTATTTTAAGCAATTGTTTCCACGATACATTTTGTTTCTCAATCAAAAATTGTTTTTGAATTATTTCATTTACCTCCTTCGATTCAAATCAAGCTAATTCAATAACTATTGTTTTTATTCCCATAAATTATCTCTCTTAAATATTTTAACTAGACCACAATAAATTGCACAAACCCACACAAAAATTACCTAAAAATCTGCAACCTATTGTCCAGATATCCGTAAATTTGACATATTTACATTACAATATTACGAACACGCTCACGGAACATAATACTCCCCTTTATATCTCCAATTAGGTCAAGGTTGAGGGTTCCTAATTCACCAGAAAACTATTAAAGAGTCGAAATTGATCACCTTGACTGTGATAGCAAATAAAACCGTTTGTAAATTAATACCTGCTGGCCACATCCTAGAGAAAACGACCATGGAAAATGCCTATCAAGGTTTGAAAAAACATTTGCTATTTCAGATCAATTATGATTCAGAAAAATAATCACTTTCGAACCAATTTAAATTGTTTTAAACTTTTTTTTCCCCACTTAATTTGCTCTTTTGCTTAAACTAGTTTAAATGTTGCTTTTAATTTGCATCTATATTTATCAGTATTTCCTTCATTTTCACATTTAATTCGTGGGTCCAAAAGTGACAGGCAGAAAGCCAATAAAGATGCATCGTGCCAGTGCCACCTGCAATTTGCTTTGATCATAGTCCTTTGTAATTGCACTGATTCAAGCCGATACGCCATTTTTTTGTTTTTTAAAAAAACAGCATACCACAGATTTACACGTAAAGTGAACAAACTCATTACGCGTCTACGTGCATAGATTACTAAATGAAAACATTACAAGTGCAATATCAGATATATAATTTTTATTACTGTAACAAAAAAAAAACTTAAAAAAATCAAAATTCGACAGATCACAACTCATTTGAACGATTTTTCTGTAGTTGAAATTGACAACAAAAAAAAATCGGAGAAAAAAAATCCTTCGCAGCAAACTAGACCACACAATTTATTATCAAATGACCTCTCGTCTCTCCCCCCGAGGTTACCAACGCCCAAACAACTCCACCAGGTGGGCCGGGCGAGAAAACATTGCAGGAAAGCGTCAATTTCTTACTCAACATGTGACACCAAACTAAAAAGCAAATAAACAAAACAAAAGCCACGAAAAAAAGTGGAGTAAAAAAAGAAACAAGAAAATCCAATCTTAACCCTTTTCTTTCTCCATGGCTGATTCTTCAACTCTAAATAATTAGTTGGCCTCGGGGGCTTTCTCTATCAGTCAGTGGAACCAGCAAACAGGCACAGCGTCCACTAAATGAGCGTATATTAATTGTGGTGATGGTGGTGGCCTCTTTTGACAAAACTTGCCTGCCAGGCAAAACTTTCCACTTCAGCTTGGAATCAAGTTGTTGTAGCAAGTCGCATCGCCCAGCTCAAACTAAATATGAGCCAAACTTGAAGATTAGGATTTAACCAGTTTGTCAAGCAAACCATGTGACACGTTTTCTGCATTCATATTCATGGAATTGTTACACACATTACGCAAAATGTTTTACTGTACTCTACTCATTGTGTATTTGCTCTTTTGTACTCTTATCCATGAAGTGCACTCCCAGACCCAGAAGCTCAGTTCCAGCACCACGCGAATGTACAGAGATGCAGCCACGAACAGGTGAGAACTTTTCTTTTTCATTTGCAACAAAAATTTATCTGATAAACACCTGACACGCCCAAAAAAAAAGTTACAACGAAACGCACTTTCAGATTTTTCTATTTTCTTGTTGATTCACCAACTTGTACTTGTACCAACGGACAAAATCTCCTTTTGATGCCACACGAGGCCTTACTCAGCAATTCCCATAAAATGATACTCTTAACTTTTTATTTCATTATTTGTTACTGGTTTACAGTTAAACGAGTTTCATTGAGCAGAATTGACTTCCTACTGTTTTTCAGGTTTTCTTTTAATCCTACTCGGAAAATTCTTACGATCAAACCACATTTTTACAAGTAGAATTCCATTCTAACAATATTCTGGCAATGTGCCAAAACTTAACACAGGGCGACTACAAAAGGTGGACATTTTATACAGAAGGAGAGAAAAAGAAGTACAACATTTTTCTTGTACTGCATGTCGTATAGAGATTCTTCCTGTATCAGTAACTCAGAACGTGTGACAATACTTGAATTATTCCAAAGAAACTCATTCATCCATATCAGAATTTTTCTTTTTGTTGAATTGTCATGTGTGACTTCACTCGCTTCTTGGGAAATTAAACACCACATATCCATTTTCACCACTTATACCTTGCATGACTAACATCTGCTACTTGCATTGTTGAGACTTAATGCCTCATGATCCCACTACCCTGAATTCAGTTTTGAGGAAGAAAAGAGGAGATTCCAATGAGAGGAAAAAAAATTGTTTAAATAACCTACTGTAAACAAACTCAATTTCCATTAAGGGAGGAATGACTTGAAAGCATGGTATGAGGAAAAGCCCAACCCTTATGATGTAGTGTAGTGGAAAAGAAATTTATGAATGCAAACCCTCAAAAAAAAGAAAATCAAGTAACTAAACAAGTCCAAATGACATGCAAATAGCATGCTCAATAAAATTCACACTTTGGGTCCGGTCATTATTCCCATAAACACGTCTAAACCAAAAATATAAACACACCTGGTCAAATTCAACATCTGTTATTACATTATTAAATGACCTCTCAATTTAAACTTCAACTTAACCTAGAAACTTATTCGAATTCATTACTAGACTCTTGTGTTTCTTTACAAGGCTTATTTGAATATTAAGTTTTTTTATTGTAGACAAATTGACAAAACATGTTTTTTTTTTGAAGAAAATAAAAGAAAATAGAAAAAAAAATAGGTCACAAATTAGAGAAAAAATGCTAACAATGGTCCAAATAACATGTTAGGTTCAAGTTTTTAAACAAATTATCAGAAATTCTAGCATATGTAGAGCAAAACCTGACTTTACAAGGCCATGTACACAAGATAGATGTCCTTGAGTCAACACTATGTCGTTTGCATTTCTTAGCAGCTACAAAGTTGTACAGGACAACCAACCCGCCTATAAATGTGTTATACCGACTATTATTAATGGATCTACACAGAGGAAACGGGTGAAACAAGTTTAAAACCCTGACAAAGCAAAATTATTTTAATTGAGAAAACTTGAAAAAAAGTGGTACACCATCCACTTTTGGTACTTTTATCATATTACGAGGAATAGTTATTATAACGTTGGTTCTAAGAGAAAAATTAATTTACAGTTTGTAAAGTAGAGAATGAGGACACTGTTGTAAGAAATTGTCGCTGACAAGTTGTAAACTAGATCTAAAGTTAATTATTATCAACGCATGTAAATAAAGAGAAAATTAATATTGATAAAATAAAAAAGTGAACTGATAAAACTTAATTGGAATTAGAACAAATAAATCTGCGAACTAAATCTAAACAACAACAAAAAAAAGTTTTAAAAAATAGAGCAGAGTTAAATTGTCAATAAGAGTAAACCTAGTAATTACACGGCAATACGTTTAGTTCTAATAGCCATATATGGCTCATCTATTATTATTATTAGTTTTATTGCATTGAAAATATTAATTTTTTTGTTATGAAAAATTGAAAATTGATTTCAAAATTATACACCACTACAGCCAAACCAGTCTCCTTTTTTATTATGTATTAATAATCAAAATTCACTTTCTATTTCGCCTTTTATTGATTTTTTTATGTTGGTAAACATATACATATGTAACTCCGCTAACTTTGACATGATTTACACTATTTTCATGCCGAAAGTCAATTAAAACCGTGGCAACATATCTTGATAAGTGGGAAAACATACAAGTACACTTAATGACCTTCTTTGCTCAGATTCACATCAATTTGCTATAATTTATTATGTGGTTATATTGGGAAATGGTCACATCTTTTCCTCCATATTTAGTGATTAAGAATGATGAAAAAAAGATCTCAGTAGTTATTGCTAAACCTTGTATCTCTTTCTACTTTCTACATTTCAAAAATTAAACAAAAAAAGAAACAAACAAACAAGAGATAAAATTGCTGACAGGATATTGCATCACTCTTCCCTTTGAATTCATTCCATCTGCTGGTCATATACCCAAAGACCTCTGGCAAGAATACAATAGGGCAAGGTCGGCAGGAAGCAGAACCACTGAAAACATAAGCGTAGGTGGCTGGCCTGTCACTTCCGACTACACAGCAACATAACCCAAGGTCATTACAAAGAGTTTATTTTATGCAACAATATTTAAGCGCCACTATAATGTCTTTAGTAGTCTTTTTGTATTTCAATGTAAAGACAGAAAGAAATTGATATTTGATCCTAATTTAAGAATGCTTTTATTTAATCAAAATTTAATCTTAATCTCATCAAAACAAAAACCACCTGAACGAACCAACCGCACAACCCAATCAATCGAAAAAAATTGGCAATTGACTTACCGGTACATCACTAACCTGTCTAGCAGTCCAAAATTCCTGTACAAGATTTAAATCTATCTTTCTTAAAAATTACCAACTCGTTATTTGAAGTTACAAACCGTTCAGCCACAAAATAACAACAAATTCCAATTTAATCCATAATCATAAAAATTGTGTCTTAAGATACGTTCAACAAAACTCTTCTTCTATTGTCAACTCTTCTTATATTATGCACTCTAACAATTCAACATTCCTTAATCTTGCCAAGTGAATAACCCGGCAAACGGAATAGAGAACGTGTCTTCTACAACACGTTCGCGCACAGCACTGGTCAGTCCAAAAGGAGCATTTGTCAATAAATCTGTCAAACAGTCATTAACCCTATGCGAAAAATCACGCCAATATGTTTTCATTTTAATCAAATTAATAAGTGTACAATAAAAGTTATCCTCTGATATCCTGTTTATAGGAATATGATTTAGAGTAGGAGTATTAAAGTCTACAAACAAAAAAATCACAAACATAAAAAAACACAGTTGTGATCGAACATCTGTAAGCAAAATGACAGCAACTAGATGCTGATTGTCATAACTTGTTCATTGAAACCATTCCATTTGACAGTGCTTTTTAGAAGTGACTATGGCACCATTAATTGAAAATGGTTTACACTGGTGATTTTATTTTAATAAATTACTTTCAAATGGAATAGTTTCATGGACAAGTTATGACATTCAGCTTGAGTAAAGACAGAAAATCGCACAAACAAAACCACTCTGAGATCACACAAAAACAGCTTTAAAATCATACAAATCCATTTTAAAATTCCACAAAATACTTTAAAATCATATAAATCCATTTTAAAATTCCACAAAATATTTTGAAATCGATCAAAATGGCTTTAAAATCTATCAAAATTGATAAAAATGGCTTTAAAATCCATCAAAATTGATAAAAATGGCCTTGAAAACTATCAAAATTGATGAAAATGGCCTTCTAAATTGATCAAAACCGATCAAAATTCATCCAAATGCTTTATTCACCAAAGTGCTTTTAAAATTCCCCAAAATTACTTGAAATCGGTCAAAATAACTTTAAAATCCATTAAAATCTATCAAAACCAAAATGCTTTAAAATACCAAAATATCACTTTAAAATCGCTCAAAAATCAAAATGTCGATTAAAAACGATTTAAACCGTCAAAAGGGATCAAAAAATCCCAAAATCCATCAAAATACAGCAAAACACCATCATTTTCAGAAAGTTGAATGAGTATTTCACTTCATTCATGTACTTTCATTATACTGACCAAAAGTATCCTACTGCACTTCGGCTTCTGTAACACATGCCCATCCAAAACATCAGACTTTTTAATCGTACCAATCGTGTCAATTAGAAACATATAGTCTTTCCAGATCATTAGGTCCATCGTCTACAAAATATTTATCCAAAGTCTTAGAAAATTTGTTACTAAGATACACATCATCTCGCAAACAAAACAAGCATGCAATTTTATATCTAAATTTGATTGACAAAGCTTCTAACTGCACAACAACTCTTAACTGTTATGTGTAAGCTTCCACATGTCCTGACTGTTCTTGACCTAATTAATGGTATCGTTCTAATACGACTTGCTCACATATAGTTTACTGTTTAAGTTATGTCCTATTTTTAATCTCACGTTATGTTTTAATTTGTATAACAATAACGACTCTTGCTTGACCAACATTGCCCAACTTTCCTCTAAAAAGTTCCAATTTTCAGCATTGTTTTGATGGGTCCCTATAATAAGCGCGAATATGTATAAGCGCGAACGCGAATTTCATTCGCGCTTATTCATATCCGCCATATGAGCGGCCGCGAATCGAAATTTTTCGCGCTTGTTCATATTTCATGTTATGGAAAATTTGCACTTCGCGGTTGTTCATATGGCAATATACATGAACGTGTATGAATAAGCGCGAAATTCGCGTTCGCGCTTATTCATATTTATTATATTTATCGTAAATCAAATAATTAAATAAAAAAATTATTTTTTATATTTATATTTGCCCTCAGTGGGCACGCTATTTGCAGTATTTACGCACACGTTATTATTATAAATTAAATAAAATAGACTTAAATTTATTTTTATTCTCAAAATTTTTTTTGCAAGTAAATACGTGCAAATAGCCCTGCCTTTTTAAGTTTGCGGTCGGTCGGTCGGTCGGTTATTCCTTATCAAGAATAACAAATTATGTAAATTGATACAAAGAGTACAAAATCAAATCCATGTTTCCAAACAAAAAACAAAAAATTATATCGAGATAAACATAAGTAAGGTTGTTTCATGTCTATGTGATATTTTCACATTCAAAACCTTTTCTTTTCTTTTTTGTTTTCTAAGAAAAAAAAATTCCGAAGCACCTATTAGTACTGGTAACCTGCTTAATTAAACGCGTTTGTACTTTAAATTGTTACAAATTTAGTTTGCGGAAAATGCCAAAGGTTATTTTATGTAAAAAAAAAAATCATTTCTTTCCCCCGAGAGTGAGTTTTTAATACGACGATCATAGAAAGAAACTCACTAATCCTTTCCACCAATTTTTACTGGATTGCCCTTTTCTCGTCCACGAAGTTTCACAGCTGTTTTAGAAAAACAATAAAAATAATAAGTAAAAAATTTATAAAATATCTGATCGTAAAAATTTCGATTTTAAAAAGGACGGAGATCGCGTATACGGCGGGCCGTCACCGAGGCACCGTTTGCGGCATGAAAATTCGCATTTTGCGTCCATCGAAAAAATTTGCGCTTATTCGTTTTTTCCCGGGAAAAAAAATTATCGATTCGCGCTTATTCATATTGTTCAAACCATAAAAATCGATTCGCGGTTATTCATATTTTACGCATGAATAACCGCGAATCAAAATATTTCGCGTCTATTCATATTCGCGCTTATTCATTATTTCCATATTCGCTCTTATTCATAATTTCTGCGTTCGCGCTAGTTCATATTCGCGCTTATTATAAGCCCCCGTTTTGATTATGCAATAGCTACGCTCTCAAAATTTACTATCTCTCTATCCAGGTCATATATGAAAACAAGCATAAAATATGCACAGCCAAATTACTAGTATGCATCTTATTTCACGCAACAGGAAACTATTCCGACTGGAATTCGTCTATTCAAAGAAATAAAAAATCATAATTAGAGCAAGAATGCTGCACAACGTCTAGTTTGAACTCAAATAACTTTCTTATTCTCCGAATTTACGGTACCGTTTAATTAAGATGTTATACGTTATAATATAATGCCATAAAATTGCCATAACAATTTAATGCCATAAAATTGCCATAACAATTTAATGCCATAAAATTGCCATAAACAATTTAAATATTCAAAAGCATTCTATTACTTAATTCCAGTTCACTCTTCTTGTATAATTCTTGAAGATGATTAAAAATGCAACAAAAGCATCAGCTACAGTTTACAAGAAATTTTAATTTGACTGTCGCTGGCCTTTGAATGAATAGAGACTTTGCTATTTCTCGTACGAGATTTAATTCATTACGAGAATGCCAAAAAAAGATATTAGGTGCATTCAATTCCAAAGGAATAAACTGTTTATCTTGATTCTTTTGATTCTCGCTACGCTAGGCGGAAATGGCGATTTTTACGTCATTCTCCAACAATCAGTTTACCCATAAACCGCTTTTACATAAACCATGTTGAGGGTTGTTTATGCTGCTAAAATCTTGTTTATGGCAGCATTTTTGGCAGCCATTTTGGATTTGAGATAGATCGAAGTGGCACTCGATCAACTTTATTAAGAGA
>JH431703.1:20515-43116 GCA_000239455.1 Strigamia maritima | reverse complement strand
ATGCCCATCCAAAACATCAGACTTTTTTAATCGTACCAATCGTGTCAATTAGAAACATATAGTCTTTCCAGATCATTAGGTCCATCGTCTACAAAATATTTATCCAAAGTCTTAGAAAATTTGTTACTAAGATACACATCATCTCGCAAACAAAACAAGCATGCAATTTTATATCTAAATTTGATTGACAAAGCTTCTAACTGCACAACAACTCTTAACTGTTATGTGTAAGCTTCCACATGTCCTGACTGTTCTTGACCTAATTAATGGTATCGTTCTAATACGACTTGCTCACATATAGTTTAACTGTTTAAGTTATGTCCTATTTTTAATCTCACGTTATGTTTTAATTTGTATAACAATAACGACTCTTGCTTGACCAACATTGCCCAACTTTCCTCTAAAAAAGTTCCAATTTTCAGCATTGTTTTGATTATGCAATAGCTACGCTCTCAAAATTTACTATCTCTCTATCCAGGTCATATATGAAAACAAGCATAAAATATGCACAGCCAAATTACTAGTATGCATCTTATTTCACGCAACAGGAAACTATTCCGACTGGAATTCGTCTATTCAAAGAAATAAAAAATCATAATTAGAGCAAGAATGCTGCACAACGTCTAGTTTGAACTCAAATAACTTTCTTATTCTCCGAATTTACGGTACCGTTTAATTAAGATGTTATACGTTATAATATAATGCCATAAAATTGCCATAACAATTTAAATATTCAAAAGCATTCTATTACTTAATTCCAGTTCACTCTTCTTGTATAATTCTTGAAGATGATTAAAAATGCAACAAAAGCATCAGCTACAGTTTACAAGAAATTTTAATTTGACTGTCGCTGGCCTTTGAATGAATAGAGACTTTGCTATTTCTCGTACGAGATTTAATTCATTACGAGAATGCCAAAAAAAGATATTAGGTGCATTCAATTCCAAAGGAATAAACTGTTTATCTTGATTCTTTTGATTCTCGCTACGCTAGGCGGAAATGGCGATTTTTACGTCATTCTCCAACAATCAGTTTACCCATAAACCGCTTTTACATAAACCATGTTGAGGGTTGTTTATGCTGCTGAAATCTTGTTTATGGCAGCATTTTTGGCAGCCATTTTGGATTTGAGATAGATCGAAGTGGCACTCGATCAACTTTATTAAGAGATTTCAGTGCTTTTTTATATATTTCTTACTACATTACAACACTTTTGGTATCCTTTAATGCATACCACTATTTTTTAGTGGCTTAAAATGTCAACTGAAAGGAGACAACTACAACAATCCGGACATGGATTTTTGATTAAGAACTACTTCTAATCAAGGAACTAGATCCCAAAATATTTAAGTTTGCAACTGCGCATGCGCAGACTGAAACTTAATAACCACGTTCAATGCTTAAAGCAGATTAAACTGATTCTCTATAATCAGATTTAACTAGGAACGGTGTGAAACAAGCAACACTGTTACCCACCAAATGATTGTGCTCAGCTGGTAGGGCATTTAAAAAAGAAAAAGCCAATAGATTTGTAACAAATTGAAAAGTAATTAAATTTAATTAAGAATCTATAAATAAATTTTAATATGAAATTTTCAAATCTTTTCATTTCATCGTTAAACCATACAAATCTCATTTTCCCCATTCCAAATCATAAAAAACCATTGAAAATTTTAAGATTTTATTACAAATCTTCTCTTTTCACCATTCAGACGGAAAATTCGGGATCGAAAAATGTCAAAAAATTGGATTTTCTTAATTAGTTTTAAAAAACTAATATTATCACGAAGATCAGAGTAAAATTCTCTTTAAAATGAGTCTAGTTACGCAATTTTTGGCCAATATTTTTATTTTAATTTCCGATGATTTTTGTAATTTTTATGACACGGGACGAAACCTGGCGGCGGAATCTAACACTAAATGCCACATGTTGGCGGCCGGAAAAACGCAATAAATAAACAGCTTTCTTTGATCCAAATGCAAAAAACAAACCATATAGAAGTGTTCAGCATCAAATTATCCATGTTTTGATGTCCAGAAGATTTGTTTTAGTAGTAGCCATCCCTGACCTAATCAAGGGCTATCGTCTACAATTTTTAGTTTTGCTCTACACATTAAATTAGCTGATTCTATAGACACGTTACACACACACACACACACACACACACACACACACACACACACACACACACACACACACACACACACACACACACACACGGGAAACAAAGGAAGTGGAATCTATAGGGCTCTGCTGCGCTTCGCCCAATTATGCTTTTATAATCACTTTGGAATTGAACGCACCTATTGTTAAAAACTCCACAACAGTGCCCCTCACCAAGCTCAAATGATCTGTCTGAAATACAAAATGATTTTTTTAAATGTGCTCTAAGAACTTTAATAACTAAATAAAAACCATTTAGGCCATTTTAAGAAATGGCGAAAATTATTCAGGTAAAATGTGTTTGATGTCATAAACCCTTTAAAGCAATTTTCAGAATTTCTGACATAAAAATACTAAAATGTTTCATTATCACATATTGTTGGATTAATGGCATCACTAAATGCCATCATTTGTAATTTATCGTCGAAAATAACTAAAATCAAAGACTATCCCTTTTAAAACCAACTATTACTCACACGAACCAAATGACCCAAAACAATCATTTGACCACCCTCGAACCAGATCAGCCCTAACAACAACACATGTATACTTACACCCCTCCCATTTACCTCGTAGAAATCATGACTATCCAACAAAAAAAAAAATCAAAAACCGTGAAAAATAGGTTGTAACTTTCCAAAACGATAGCACGCAGTATAATTGGAATGCTGAATTACGAACCGCACGAAATCTCAGGAAACAAACTTCCCATTTAAATGTATCAAACCGTGTAATTAAAACTTATCATCTTCCTTATCATAAAAACAAACAATTAAATTACTCTACGCATCATAAATTTTTTTTTCTATCGTAAATAAAACATTAAAAAAAAATCAAAAGTAAATTTCTCACACAAGACATAGGCGTGGTCAATGTCTCGTGTCCCAATTATACACTTAAAAATAAACATTAAAAAAAAATCTCCGCTTGAAACCATCAAATATGATACACATATATCAATCAAATTTAGGATAGTGCAACTATTTCATATTCCAATCTACTTTTCCTGACCCCGTTGTCACTTGATTTGATTTTTCTCAAAAGAAACTTTTAAATGTAAGCCTACATGTATTTCAAGTCATGTATTTTAATTGAGGCCAGGGATAATAGCCAAAACTGCCCACAACGTGACTTTGTGAAAAATGCTGTATCAAACAGTACCAATTCCTCTACTCCACCCACGAGTAAAGTCATAAAAATAAAAAAAAACAAAGAACCAAAACCCATTTACAACACGACTAAACCTTCATTAAAATCTCACATCAACCACTTTTTTCTTGTTTGAACCTTAATAAACGTATCTATCTGCCCTTACATTATAATTCATTAATCAAACAATGAGGTCCTTGTATAGCAAGCACTCAGAAAGTCCATTAGATCTTTATATACATATATTCTGAAAGTACTTTCATTCTGTGTAACTTCATTCGAGTAAACAAAATAATTTTTTTTAAATTTTCTCTCATGAGGATAAAAGACATGAAAGCAATTCCTAATGTAAAAATGTCAAGGTTTTAGGCTTTACAATCTACTTGTTCAAAATTACAATAAGTTCTAAGATCCTCACTTGCATAATAATTTGTTTTATCCATGTTTACGTTACCAATGAACTTGACACGTTTTTGGTAATTGTAAAATTCTAAATATGTCGCAGAAAATGTCCAATTTGATCTCAAAAATGATAGAATACAATGAGATGTCCACTGATCCAACTCCTTTTTGCAGTGATGTCTTATTAAAAACACACCTGCTCAGAAGCTAAACAAAAACAAGTTCTAAGTAGTTTATTATTATTTTTAAATAAATCTTATTCTTAAGCCCAAAATTCCCGTTATAAATCACAGTAACTATATTATAATTAAGAAATAACTCGTTTATCACACATTAATAAAATAAAATAAAAAATAGAACTGCTTACAGCCACTCGCCACCCATAAAACAATTTGTCAACTTTTTCCTCTTAATTTAGTTTTTTAAACCCATTAAATTAACATACTAACCATAAATAACACATTTCCCTTCCATCAATCAATATTCCCTTCCTGAGTAATCAGCGTTTTACGACTAAATTTTTATTGCTGCGCCAGGTACGTGTATCAACTACATTTCAGACATAAAAAAATAACTGCATATTTTACTGTAAGGAACGCAAAAAAACTCAAAAATACGGTATTCCTATTCCCGAATGCGGAAGTTAGAATTACCTTCACTCAATATTTTTAATAAATTCCCCATTTCCGTTATATATATAAAAAAGTAATCTAGGTGGTTCATTCCCTTAAAAGTCTGATCCAAATTTAACTAAAAAAAATATCTTCATTAAAATGCATCACTTAAGTAAACATATCTAAAGAGTTCATCGACCTTAAAAACATACAAAAAAAAAATATAAAAAAATAATAAATATATTTTTACGTAATTCTGTAATTCAGTATCAGTAATGACAAAAATACGATTTTTACATAAAAATAACATAGAAAAATAGTACTTGGATTTTGATTGGCATTAAGATTGGTTGATTGTAACAAAAAACTTCGATATTCACACGCATGAATAGTTGAAAACACATTTAACACAGTTTCCAAACCTCATTCGCACAACTTGATTTAACATGAAAGGCCATTCGTCAAAGTGAAAAATGAAGCTACTGTACTTCCGAATTACTAGAGGCAGTTGCGCCTTATTTAATTATATCGTGATTCACATTCAAATCTAACTATTTCACGAGTTGGCGGCACACATTAAATGCCACGCGGTATTTAATGTGTTATTTTATTTTTATTTCACAACACGTAAATTTTTAGATTATTATTATAGGTTCATTCACCAAATGAACCTCCTTAATTTAATGGTTGAGTAAATTTAAACTCGTTAGTACAGCACGGCCAGTATATGCGTGAGTTTTGCTAGGAAATGTAGAAAATAATGAGTTCAGAATGTTCTTAAATTGGAATTAACCGAGCATGTTCACTATAAGGAGCTGACTGACCTTTTTCTGAGTGAAACTAAACACACGTCAGAATTTAATCCAATAATCACTTTTGACACCAAACAGCACAGTGAAGCCTACTTTTCGTTCAGTTGGGCTATGTTGGGAATGTTTTTCCAAGGTCGTTATTCCATAACATTGAAATACAATTTTTTTTTTTTTTTGTTTTTTAGCCATAAATATGCTTAAATCGAGTTTCAAATTCAATTACTGTACATGTTTTTCTCCCCTCAATTATGTATTACTTTTATGTTTCAAATAATAACATTGGTGTTTTTGTTTATAACACTGCTGCAGTTACAATTTTTCCAGTTAGCACCGGTAATTATGAAACATACGTAAATATGCTTCTGGGTCAGGGTAAAAAGTGTGACTTATAATTCACGGCACTGTTAAGGTTACGCCAATGAAATTTATAATTTTATCATTTTTAGTTTCCAAAAAAACGAAATATGTGAATGTGTGGTAATTAGCTAGTATATACACTCCAAAACTCGTTTTCATCTCACACATACATAGGTTCAGTAAATAAACATATTTTCGCATTTATAGTGGGCGGTGGGCTGTATTATAATTCTTAATCTCTGATCCAAAACAATTTTACTACCTCAATCTAAGATGGCACCCAGTGCATGTTTTCATTTCTTCAATTTGGCCAATATTACAATTATTTACTACGCCTAACATTAGTTCGATGAAAATTATAGTAGGAAAAGAAAGAAAAAACATTAAAAAAAACTAAACTCGAAGCAAAATTTCTGATTATAGAAACCAGACCTTGAAGAAAGTAAGTTAGTAGGCAAGAAAATAAACACCAACATTGTCATTTTTTAATATTTTTAAAAACTCTTGAGTGATGTCCATGAAGTAAATAGGGTAAGGCTATAATGACCTCAATGTGATTGACAGAATACAACCTAGATTATTAACAAATGGTTCCAATGTACTTTGCATATAACTAAATTCTTCTTCCCTTCTGGTCATGCAATTAAACAATTTTCGACTCATCCAACTGTCATCTTTACAAGAAAAAAATGATTTATGCCTTCTGAAAAGGCAGTTAGAACTTTTTCCCTCCATCAAATGAGTAACGAGATAAAACAAGTTTAAATAGCAGTTATTTGCCTCCACAACTCCTCAACAGAAAAAAAACAAAACTGGAAATAATAATTAATAAGAGGGAATTTCACCAACTAAAAGCCACTATTAGTCGTTCATTTTTTTTTTCCACAGAGTTTAATTTGTAATTATTAACATATTTGGTATTCTCTTTATTACTACCCTAGGGATCCTCAATACATTTTGGACATGATGGAAACTCTACTAATAAATATTGATGCACGGTTCAAAAAAATGGATATCATTGATGCAACTCATCGGTTTACTTTAGAAAACATGTTAAAGAAAATGGAATCCATCGACAACAAAATCACAGAAAACTCGAACAACTTAGCATCACTAATATCGACAATCAAATCGCTCGATGCTAAATTGAAACCAGACAGCAAATATGAATCGCCGCACGCAGTTGGCTCAAAATTGCAGTCCCTCGACACCAAAATTAGCGTTTTATCATCCAAAATCAACCAACTTAAAGAAAATATCCTGGATAATAGACTAAACCAGAAAAACGAAACCGGTGATTTACTCGAATTGAGTAGTGAACGACGCCATATTGTCACAACCCCAGACGGCAAAATGCTGCATCAAACAACTTCGTCTAAACTCGAAAACGATTTAGAAAGTGTAAAGGGCACATTACGCGGCCTCGACAGCAAATTACAGAGCCAATCGGACAAAATGGCCAACACGATCACTAATTTAATGCAAACGATAGCAGACATTCGTGAAGCAGTGCTCGATTCGCCGACAGATGTCCCTGGGATAAACGTTACAAATTCTACCGCATCCGAAACCGGTTTTGCATCAACTTCCGACTTCTCGACAAAACCAATTAAATTCGAACGATTTGGCCGCAAATTAAGGCCATTAATGCACGTGATCGCCAAACTAGATGATATTTATACAGCCATTGTCAACACGCGACATTCGATCGACGACACGCGCCAAAAATCGGATCAGTTGTTGACCCGATCCTATCACACGACACAAGCATTGACCGACGTCAAGTACGACTTGTATTATCAAACATCAAAGATCATTGACAATCTTGGTCAGGTGGAACAATGGCTGCGTGATCAAACTGGGTCGTCCTCAAGCCTTGACCCCAAATTGAATTCTGAATTACGCGAATTGCTCGACAAAGTCGACGATGAAGTGACTAAAGCGAGAATAACTCAAAAATTGTCCGAGTTTGTGGAGAAAAACATATCGGGCGACGACATTCTCCCATTTTTCACACTTCCGCCTCCGACTAAACCCATCGATGAAATTGTCGCCGATTCCACGTTTGTCACGCCTCAAAATTCGACTAACTTTTTGTCCAATTTGGCCTACTTGCAAACGTGTCCGTTCCAAGAGCATCCAGGAATCAATTGTGCCGATTTAAAGAATCGAGGGGTGACTAAGAGTGGAATTTATTACCTTCGAATTAAAGGTACCACCTACTGGTTTATGAAGGTGTACTGTGAAATGGAAACAGCAGGAGGAGGGTGGACGGTTAGTTTTATTTTAAATAATAAAACTAAATTAGGCATTAAAGGGTTTTTTGTGTATAATTTACAGGTTATACAGCGAAGACATGATTATGGGGAGCCTCATGAATCGTTCAATCGAGATTGGAATGAATACAAAAATGGATTTGGTGATCTTAGTAAAGAGTTTTGGCTTGGAAATGAAAATATTTTCATGTTAACCAATCAAGATGAATATACACTCAGAATCGATTTGGAGGACTTTGATGGAAATAAAAGGTGAGTGTGTAGTTATTTTATGTACTGTACATAATTTATCCTTTTTTTCCTAATTAGGTATGCAGAATACTCCAAATTTAAGATGTCGAGTGAAGTTGAAAACTACAAATTAGAGATTGGCGGTTATGATGGAACTGCAGGAGATTCATTAAATGATCCTTGGTATGGAAGCAATCTCAGTCCATTTTCAACTTATAACAGGTAAATATGCAAATTAAAACATTACAAACCCACTTTTACATGCATTTTAAAATTTATACCGTATTCCCTCGGAAATAACAGCAATAGTGAATCTGACCAGGATGCCGGATAATTCGAATTATCTGGCATGGCAGATTAAGTGAGTATTACGTTTTACGGCACTGATTTGAATTTTACGGCATTGTCTAGTTGTCAAAAACTGGTCAGAATCACCTTTACCGGCATGCCGTTGTTTCCTAGGGAATACTATAAAATGTAAATATTACATAGATATGACGTAAACGCGTTGAAAATGACTTATTGATATTGAATGCACCTAGTGTCCGTTTACAACGTGTTTACATTATATTTCAGCAATATTAAAATCAAAAATCTTCTTTCTTTTTATTTAATGAGTATTTGGTTTTTGGGAAATAAGTTTTTCTCCGTGTGATTGTAGGGACAATGACAGGTCGTCTCTGAATTGTGCATCTATGTTACGCGGTGGTTGGTGGTGGCGAAGTTGCGGGAGAGGACTCAACGGTCTCTATCTCAACGATGCCAACGACTTAGCTGCGCGACAAGGAATAGTTTGGTTCAGATGGAGGGGATGGGATTATAATCTCAAGCGAGCCCAAATGATGATTAGGCCTAAAGAATACCAACCAGAGAATGAACAACCTACTACAACACAAAATTCTGAAATAGATACTTCAAGTATAACGACTGAAATTTTACACAACAGTTCAATAGAAAAATAAATTTAAAAAACAAAAAGTCGAATAGGAGTATTAAGAAATGATTTTGTATTTCGCATTTCCCATGTGATGAAAATGGGAAATTGCAATATCTACAAAACTGATTCTGTATACCCTTATTCTTTTTAATAAGCTCTTTTACTAATCGTGCAATAATGATGTTCATTGCAAGTAAATTAAGTGTGTAAATATAAAATATTCGTTCAAAAATTATATTTGAAGCAGTTGCCGTTAAAATATATACAACTTTCTACCACTCAGATGGATTATATTTATTCCTCCTCCATTTTTATTTTTTTTTTTACAAAAAAATAAAAATTGAGAATTTATAATGTATCATAAGAAAATGAAATAAAAATTTATATTAAAAATAAGTGCCTACCTATTTTACACACTTTACGCGTAGGTTTCTTGTTTGTTTTGAGCATATCCTAAATAAAGTAAAAAATTATTAGAATTTTTCACTGAAAATAGCAGTACATCATTTACATTGGTTAGTTCCGATATATTTGAACTGGCCTCCAGATCTTGACTTCCTGCCTTAACAAGCTGTTTTTCAGCCCTTGCTAACTACAGAAAGTGAATTATTACAACATTGATTACAGGTGTTTATAATTTAATAAAGATATTTGTGTTTTTAAATACTTACACCGGCTTTTAGCTTGTCAACCGATTTCCACACATTAGAAAAGTCTACATAATAAATAAACATATCAGAGTTAACATTGTAGCCTTAATGTTTTTTTCTATTAAATATATTACCATTTAACAATTCATTGGTTGCTTGGCTTCGCTGTGACGAATGGAAATGTTTTGATGACTGCATGTTCACACTTAAATCCAGGGTTCAGACTTAGCACGGCTTTTATAATTTCCTCTTTTTATAGAATCATTGTACGACTATCATTCACAATTCATTACTCAGGATAAAACTTTGTGAAGACATTATTGAAGGCACATAATTCGCACCCGTCAGAATGAGATGAGATATCCCGATTCGCGCGTTATTCGACCGCCATTTTGGAAGCCTCGCACTGTGGCTACCTACTGTTAAAAAAGTCAACAAAAAATATAATATATACAATGTTATTTAATAATTATGTTTTATTATTTTATATTTATAAATTAATAATTTAAAAAAAAATTTGTAATTTTGATAAAACAATTAAGAGCAATATAAGTGCTGCTACTAGATCGCTACCTGGTGTTAATTCTTGGTAGCATTTCTGGCGACTTTCGCTTTACTCGCACTATGGCATGAGGCTAGGTCCCACACACAAAAAATCGCGCGATTTCGTTTTGCATTTTGCCTCAAAATCGTGCTGTTTTTAGAATTGAAAATTTTTCTACGTTTTTCTGTGTTTTTGCTGCATGTGGAAACCTAGAAAAATTTTAAAATTTTAAAAATAGCGCAATTTTCAGGCAAAACGCAAAACGGAATCGCGCAATTTTTGTTGTGTGGGAACCTAGGCTCACTGTACAAATTCAAAAATTGGATGTGAATTTGATCACCATCATAATTCAATTTCCATAAAATTGTACTTTAGCTTTCAAAATTTTACTCCGCGCAGTTTTTAAAATTTACAAAAAAAACCCAAAAAATTTTAAATTTTTTAGAGTCACTTAGTGCTTAGTATCACCTGGTTCCGCGTATAAATTAAAGAAGATAATTGCATTTGTTATCGATATAATGAATTTACTGCATTGTCAAAACAATCCGATCTGTATTCTTCCAATGGATTTGTAAGTGGATTATTTAGTACCGGTATTGTAGCAAAGCGCTGCACTCTGCAGCTGTGCTGCGGTGAAATCTTTATAAGAGGGAGCTTTATTTGTGTACGAAGTTTTGTCATTAGAAATTACAAAAGAAAAGATGTTTTATATACTGTAGACTATGGCGGCCCATAAGGGCCATTTGAACTAATACAACATTTAACAAAAATAAACAGAAATCAAAAGCAAAATAAAAACAAAACGATAATAAAACAAAAACAAAAGTAAAATAAAACAAAAATAAACAGAAATCAAAAACAAAATAAAAACAAAACGATAATAAAACAAAAACAAAAGTAAAATAAAACAAAAATAAACAGAAATCAAAAATAAAATAAAAACAAAACGATAATAAAACAAAAACAAAAGTAAAACAAATTAAAAAGCAAAAGCAATTTTTGACATTTTCTTATTTATTTTCCGATTTTAATGCGGATTTTTGCAATATTCATCAGAATTAGGTAGTTTTTATTTTAAATTTGTGAGATTTAATCTGCGTATTAACAGTATACTAATGTTATATTAACTTGTATTTTCCTGACAATTTGTTCTTCAGTTTACATATTGTTGTCTACATGCAGATGAAATCTCACAAATTTGCATTTATTTACCAAAATATAAATTCAAGTAATTTGATAAAAACTACCTAATTCCGATGAGTATTGCAAAAATCCGCATTAAAATCGAAAAATAAATAAGAAAATGTCAAAAATCCCATTGAAATTTCAGATTTTGCCAACCACCGACATAACTGCGCATGCGCAGAGTGCGCTCAGCCGCGCCCTCTGGCGATAGGTGAAAAGGCTACACGTGGGTACTACTGTTACGGGATTTTCAACTTCCTTCCATTCCATTGTAATTTGTAATTTACAGCGCACAATAATAAAAGAAATTTTGCTCAAAACAATGATAGTGAAATATTGTAGACCCACGTGCTGTGTTGAATTGAAAAATCGCGCCGCACACGCCAATACTACAGCGCCCTCTATAACTGAAAGATGGAGCGCCGTACAATTGGCCCTTCTGGGCTGTGCACCTTGGCCCTTCTGGGCCATAAGCATTTTCGAAAAAAAAGTAATTTCATTTTATTTTCATTTGCTTTTGCTTTTTAATTTGTTTTACTTTTGTTTTTGTTTTATTATCGTTTTGTTTTTATTTTATTTTTGATTTCTGTTTATTTTTGTTTTATTTTACTTTTGTTTTTGTTTTATTATCGTTTTGTTTTTATTTTATTTTTGATTTCTGTTTATTTTTGTTTTACTTTACTTTTGTTTTTGTTTTATTATCGTTTTGTTTTTATTTTATTTTTGATTTCTGTTTATTTTGTTTTACTTTACTTTTGTTTTTGTTTTATTATCGTTTTGTTTTTATTTTGTTTTTGATTTCTGTTTATTTTTGTTTTATTTTACTTTTGTTTTTGTTTTATTATCGTTTTGTTTTTGTTTTATTATCGTTTTGTTTTTATTTTGCTTTTGATTTCTGTTTACTTTTGTTAAATGTTGTATTAGTTCAAATGGCCCTTATGGTCGCCATAGGTAGACCTTTATAACAAGCTCTTGAATAAAACGGCAAATCCTTTGATATCAACTGACAGTTGATTTTCATCGAGAAGCCATGTTCTGTGAGTTGCGCAACATCCGGACAAAGTGTTGTGTGTCGAATAATCTCATTAAAATGCGGTAACACATTTGCAAATATCCAAACGAATCTATAGAATTCTCAACTAATAGCATCGTAAATGCGATACAGACTTGGATTTTTTTTTTTTTTAGTTTAAATAAAATTACAATTTTTTTGAATCGAAATATTGTTTTATTACATTTTTGATGGATATTTGATATCTAATCGAACAGTGTGACTGAGTAGTTGAAAACAATTTGCGGCCAAAGAAAAAACACAAAATCAATACATATACACTTATGCTCGCAGTTCGTACAAAAATTTCAAGAAACCTTGTTTTAAATTTATCGTATGTTTGTAATCTTTTTCAGTACCCTACCATGAGCAACGACATCTTAAATCAACTCAACTTTAAAACCCAATCACAATAAATACGTGGGCCACATAAATAACAATGTATTTGATTAGTCATATATTTGGAAACTGTCCTCACTTGGCTCTGTAGAGTTCGTCTGCTACTGTTTTGAAAACAGCAATACCTTACTTTTGAGATAAAATTTTCAAAACTGAGAAATTATCTAGTGCTATTTCCAGAATTTGTCACTGGGTGCCGTCAATTAGCTATTGGCGGTAAATTGAACACAAAAATTTAGAAAAACAAATGTCTTATTAATTTACTTTGTCTAATTAATTCATTCATTTTAATTCCCACACTGCCGTTATATCAAACATAATAACCAATGTGTAAAAATTGGTAACGAATAATATGCTAATTTATTTGAGTATACTAATTTGCAAATCTTTTCCTCGTTATTCATCACGAGTCAGTTTTGGTTTGGCTGTCGTAGTTGCAGCACGCTTCTTAAATTTCTCACATCGTCAAATAATATGACAACCGAGGTAAACTACTTCTACTTTTACTTATAAGTTAAAACAATTTTAATTTATTTAATATGTATTGCAATTTTAGCGCGAAGATGGAGTTTTTGTACTCGGCATGTCTTGCAGAGTCGGCACTGCAAACAATATCGAGGTATGTCGTGTGTTACCTTCTGACATTTTTTGAACTAACATTAAAACACTTTTTTCTAAAATTTTAGAAGTATTGGAAGAATTTGCAAACGGGCGTCGACATGGTCGGCCAGTCCGAACCAAGATGGCCGAATAAAATTTATGATCTTCCCGAAGGATTATCCGTGCTTCAACATATCAATGAATTCGACAGCGAATATTTCGACTTTTCGAGCAAAGAGGTAGAATTTTGAGTGGAGAATGAAGTGAAATTTCAGAACTTTTAATAGTTTTTTTTCCTTTTACAGGCGAACGAAATGGATCCCCAAATTCGACTTTTACTCGAAGTTGCGACCGAAGCCGTCCTCGATTCCGGAGTAGCGCCATTTGACTTGTCAAATTCGACATGCGGGGTATTTACATCGGTTTATAAATCCGAAGTCCAATCGCTCAATTATCCTATCGAACACTGCTCCACTGCGATGCACGCGGCAAAGTTGTCCTCCTTTTTCAACCTAAACGGACCATCAATGTGCGTCGACAGTGCTTGTAGTTCGTCGTTAGTTGCAACTAATTTAGCATTTGATTATTTAAAATCAAATAAAATACAATACGCTCTAGTAACAGGTAAAATCTAATAAATTGATGTAAAAATTTTATTTTATTTATTTTATTTTGATATATTGCATTACAGCTACGTCGCTATTATTATCGCCGAACCAAAGTCTACAAAATTTTCGATTGGGAATGACGTCAGAAACCGGCAAATGTCACACCTGGGATGAGACAGCTGATGGATATGTGCGAGCAGAAGGTATTTTTGCCATTCTTTTGGCAAGAGGATCAGATCATCCTCGTCTGTACGTTGAAATCATCGCTGGAGCGAATAATTCCGACGGATACACACCAGAAGGTTGAAACGAATTTTTCAGATTTTAGAAATAATTAAACATGTTTTTTTTTTATAATGTTAGGAATTATCTTTCCAAATAGCGGCGCTCTATTGAGTTTGTTTGAGGAAATTTATTGTAAAGTTCCACTTTCGGATTTGGTATATCTCGAATGCCACGCTCCTGGAACGCAAGCGGGCGATGTAGCAGAAACAAATGCGATCTGTGCTATTTTGAAAAAGAAAAAAGTGACTCGTCCACTTCTAATTGGTTCAGTCAAACCCAATTTGGGACACGCAGAATGGGCAGCTGGTAAAATAAAAAAATAAAAAAAATAAAAAAACAAGAAAAGAATAAATTTGTTTTTTATTTTAGGTTTAGCGAGTTTTATAAAAGCGGTGCTTTGCATATCCCGAAAACAAATTCCACCAAATTTAAATCTCGAAAACCTTAATCCAAACATAACGGGAATTACTGTCGGAACATTGATCCCAGTTACAGACTTACTCACTCTTCCTGGTATAAGTTTTAGTCGACATTTTTTAACATAAATTTTTATTTTTTTTTGTTTTATTTTTTTTTAGATGGTCTTGTAGGAGTGACGGCGATGGGATTTGGAGGCTCAAACTGTCATTTAGTTCTTAAATCCGTTGAAACATCTCGCCTCTTCGCACCGAGTAAACAAAAATCAAAATTTCTTTAATTTTAATTTCAATTTTTAACATAACTTTTCAAATATTGTCTCTTGATAGATAATTTATTGCTGTTAACCGCAAGTAGAACCAACGTAGGATTAAAAATGCAGGACAGCGTTTTATCGACAATCTACGACCCAAAATACATCTCCTTCATAAGCCAAGCATTTACGTCGTCGTTGTGCGCTTCGATGTTGCACCGCAGAAGTGCCATCGTAAGTGGATTCGACAATGTGTACGCGCACGACGAATTTCTCGCAGATTCGTGCATCGGTAATGTGAGAACAACAGACGACGTGTTTATCGTCGTCCACGATATCGGTATGGTTGGCGACCTCGATGACTTCTATCTCCCCAGTATGGGCTTTGATGACAATCCACTCAACTGTCCAATGTTTCGCCGTTGTTTGCAGCGCATTGAAGATATCTATTTAAAATACGGTACACCGGGCAAAAGATCCAGCTGCAGAGTCCATAGTTTCAATGATGTCCTCAGCTGCAGCGCTTCTTACATTTTGAGTATGAAATTGAAAGTTTACAATTTTTTAAATTTTTCTAATAGTTTTTTTTTCCAGCAATATTATCTATAATTACTGAAGTCGGCATGACCATTGAAGGATGTATTGGAGCGGGTTTGAGCGATTTAATTGCTGGATCTATTGATGGTTGCATTCATCCGTACAATGTTTTAAGTTTGCTGAAAATAATTGCAACTATTTTGCGCGCCGAAGGTATTTTTTTTTTTTTTTAGTTTTAATATTAAATTTAAATTTTGTTAATTTTTATAATTCATAATTAATAATTCATAGGTACAGAAAATAACGATAGACGGAACGCATTAGAAGTCGATGAAACTGGAATTGAACTTCAGATCTTATTCGGTTTGAATATCCGGATTCTTTCTAATAACTCGTTCAGATCGACCACTATTTCGTTTCAATCGGATTATGAACACACGATTTTGTCAACATTAAATGAAAAAGGTACGGTAATTCTAATAATTTAAAAATTTAACCGTAGAAATGTAATACGGTATTTTTATTTTCAGAAATTTCTTATCGTCCGATCGAGTTGGCACATCCCAGACTCTACACCGAAAAATTGAGAAATGTCGAGAAACAATTTGTTGGCATAGTTAATAAAAAACTGATTACAGGAGAAAAAGAGCAATCAATAAGGTATTAAAAATTGCAAAAATCTATAATAATTAATTTAAAAAAATAAGTGAAAATATAATATTTACAGGAGCAAAACTTGGTTTAATATACACGGTCACATCGAGGAGCAATTCAACTCGCAACCAATCTCCCCGCGATACATTGGCCAAATTATCCGTCATTCAACGTTATTAACACACGCAATAGTCAAGATCCCCAAAACATCGACGCAAGTTCACATTGGAATGCGCAGTAAACCAGTATGGGTTCCCGAAGATGTCATCTACATCGACGCTACTAGTTATCTCAGTATACTACAAGCGTTTGGACTCCTCTATCTTAAAGGTACATACATAAAAAAAACATGACTAAATAAATAATTTATTGAATATTTTTAATTTTTTTTAGGTTTCAATGTTAATCCGAACGAATTAAACGCAACGAGTCAAGTGACGGGAACTTGTCCAAACATAGGACAACTTGTTCAATGGGATCATTCAGTTGAGTGCGCCGTTCCTCATTGGCTGCAGTTTTCAGCAACTGGTAAACAAATTGATATTATGTATTTACTATTTTTTTCTAATTTTAATTGCATCAAATTCCAGTTAAACAAGAAGAAATTAAAGATTGTTTCAAACTGCAGTGTAGCGGCAGTCTATCGTCTTTTCTTTGCGAGATTTTGATGCGAATCGTTGTCACTTTTTGCGTAAGTTTTGTACAATTCTTTTTTATTCATAATTTCATATTTTATTTATTTTTCACAGCAAACCGATGATGCCGTAGAGCTGTACAATTTAGATTTATATCCTGATAGACTAAGCAACATAAAAGATGATGACAACGTTTTTTTACACGTGACTGAAGCATCCAAAAGTTTTAAAGCGTTTGACGGTAATTTTCAAAAATAATTTAAATTATATATTATATTAAATATTAATTTTTTTTTTTAAATTTTAATTAAACAGGTTCAAATGTGCTCGCCCGAGGCAATTATAAGACCGAAATTGTGACTTATACAAACACTAGCGTCAACAAACTGCTTCAAGTAGATGGCAAAAGAAGCGGGTAAGTTTGTGTTTAGATTAGGTATTATTTGTTTGAGAATTGAGAAGTGATTTAATTTTTTTTCTTTTCCAGACCAATTGTTTTAGAGGTAACTTGGCGAGGCGACGTGCTCGAATGTCTCGAGTTAGTCATCGAAAAGCTGCAACAGATGACCAATGCACATGACCGACGATTGAGCATCCAGTCTTTCGGTTTAAAGTTTTCTAGTTTACCTCGTCGCAATCGGAAGAACACTCAAATTAGTTTCACAGCCGAATTAACATCCGGTAAATTTTGTCATCATATTTCTCGTTAAAAATACTTCAATATACTAGTACGTCAATACTACCATAATTAAATCGCTTTCGTTGTAGGTTTGTGTCATGGTAATGGCATTTTCTTAAAAATGTCGCCCATATGGATTTGCGATACTTTGTTCCTCCGTACAAGTAGTGATTTGCATATTCCACTGGTAGCGCTCGATTTAAGTGATATCGTCCGGCAAGAAGACTCGCCTGTAGAAATTCATATGATGCGGCTTTATCAACTACAAGACGGTAAAATCTCGAAATCGGAATTAAAAAATTAAATTTTTAATTTTACTCTAAAATCAGCTTTTGAACACAACCCGAGCTTGATTTTGGTTTACTGTACAAGCAATGTAACTCACATACACAACATCGGAATTAGTTTGATTACAAAAAGTAAAAACAAAAAAAATTTAAAAAAAGTTAAATTGATAACACGATTTCTTTTAAATTATAGGCAAAATTACTTTGTTACTGAATCTTCAGTTACCGAAAATAGTTTCATGTCAGTACGCAGTTGGTGTCGTTATTCCTTACCTTCTTGCGTTGTTCGTGGCCGAAAAGATGTCCACTGAGGCCGAAAACGTCATCATTGACGAGTTAGCTGTATTTTCCGCACAATCAGGTACGTACGTAATAAATAAAAATAAAAAAACCATTGAAATAAATTAAATTTTAGTTTTTTTTCTTTTCCTTTTATAGATTTTCTTTTAACTAGTATTCTCTTTCTGACCCAGACAATTGCAAGAAATATATTTGCAATAATTCAGAACGACAAACACAAAGATGTTTTCAAAGATACATCATCTTCGTCCAAAATGACCGTTGATGTAATTACTGATTCGACCGTTGATTCGTTCCTAGCAGAATCAGAAATTTCAGACCTGCATCACGACACATCTACAGCCTCAAAAGACAGCGAGAGCGAACAATCCATGTATTTAAGCGATAATGATGTTTCTCGCACGGATTCACCAATTAGCGAAGCCAGTCGCAATAGTCATCATATAGTAGAATTATTGTTTCCTCAAGTCATAGTTTTATCTTACAACGAGGCCTCTTCATTGCAAATCCAGAAATATGCCACGAATATGAAGATTCGCAACATAATTAGTTTACATCCAGGTATTTTACACTTATTATTTGACACTTTTTTTTAACTTTCTCAATTTTATCTCATTTTTAGATTTGCCCAAATCATGCGCGGCGTTAAGCTCCGGTGGAACATTAATACACATGGGCGGGGTCGATGCTGAGAACCTCGGCATAGGAATTTGCGCCCAATACGGCGCCATTCAGACCCTAAATCCAATGTTTTCTCTGACTCAAATTCTGGACAATATCAACGATTTATCATTTCCAACCGAAGACGAAGACTGTAATAGCGATCATTGGGCCAACATGTGGACATTGTATCTTCAGACGACAGATATTGCGCCATTTGACGCCGAGAACAACAATGCTTATCGCAGCACGGCGACAATTCCAACTGTCATTCCTATTGGCTTGAACGTCGTACAGGAGAAATTGCAAACAAAGTTAAAAGAAGATGCGTCGTCCGCGAACATTTTTAAGAATCTCGAATGGATGGGCAAATTTCACTCGTTAGCTCGAAGCTCTAGATTGAAACGAATCACGCGACTTTTTGAGAGCTCCCAATACCCGCCAGATGCATCGACGCCATTTAATTTAAGACTTAAATCCGCCTCACCAGTCGTTCACTCGCTACCTCAAAATGAATCTGAGGGAAAGTCACGCGTCCATTTTGATTTGAGCGATGAGGAAATGTCGAGTCCCCATTTTCTACCGATCGCCGCACCCCTGTCGAGACCCTGTCAACCGGTGTTAGTCAAGATGAACAAAGTTACGGAAGGCTCGCCAATCTTTTTCATCCATCCTGTGACTGGGGTGTTGAATTTATTGAAGAATTTGGCTACAGAACTTCCGGTTCCATGTTACGGATTGCAACAAACGTCGACAGCACCAGCGAATTCATTATTGAACTTAGCCAAGTAATTTTGAATTTTTATGTTAAAATTGTGATAAATTGAAATATTAATTTTTTTTTTTTTTAGTTTTTATCTCGAGATTTGCCGAGGAATTGTTAAGGATGAACCGCTTCGGTTGATTGGCTTTTCGTACGGCGCTTGTATCGCTTACGTGATGGCTGTGGAAGGGCAGAGAAGTGGTGTTGATGTTTCGCATTTAATTATGTTGGATGGCTCCCCCGATTACGTTAAGGTGCCATTGGTTAAGATTCGCGAATCTTACGGAATTGCTGAAGTGCAATCTGTTTTGGATACCGAGGAATTGTTGGCTTTTCTGCAGATCTATGGCAATGTTGCAGTTAACAGTATTCGCGCTGAATTAATGAATTGTGCGGATAGGAATGAAAGAGTTAACGTTGCTGTTAATTATTTAACGACTTGCGATTCTCCTCGGTAAAACTTAATATCATTTTTTTTATTTTACTATTATTATTATTTATTTAATTTTTTTAGCACGCAGTCGCAGAATAGATGGAAATGGGCGTCTCGACGGTTAAGTGACGCACCCGATCCGAGATTGTTGGCAACTGCTAATCAAGTTTTATTAAGTCAAAGAATTGAAAGAGCCAATGCATTTTTGGCTAATATGGATTTGGTCGATTTCTGGATTGCATCAGATGAGAAATTTAAAGGTTAAAATTGATTAAATTTTGAGATTATTTTAAATTTTTTTTTATTGTTTTATTTTATTTTAGGTGATGTTTATCTCTTCCGAATTGAAGATCCACCGTTGCATTGCCCAGATCTGCCAGATGATTACGGTCTACGCAATTTGGTAATTGGAAAAGTTAGGATTAAAAAGTACAAAGAGACTCACGAATCTCTCGTCGGTCCGACAAACGTCCTTCAATTGGCGCTGGATGTCATGGCATTGTTTCTCTAAAATATTTTCTAAGATTTGTTAGTTTTTTGATTTATTTTCATTATGTGAATTATGTGAATTAAAAATGTTTATGAAAACCATTATTCATTGAAATTGAATTAATTGCAGCTTAAAAATTCGATTAAAATTTACTCAAAAAATGTACTCAAAAATAATAAGATACTTTTCGTCAACTTTTCGTTATATTTCGATTTGTCGCGCCAAAATGGCCTAAGTTAGTTGCTGCATTCTACGTATAAATCTCTAGTGATTTGAAGTTTTCCTTTGTTTTGAATTTTTGATAAAATGGTCGATAGGTGGCTCTGTGATTGCACTTGGCGCGAGCCCGTGATAAAATATTTATCACGTTTCAAATACAGACTATCAAAAGCCGCGTCATCAGCTGCCAATAATGCATTATTGAGGCAGATGTGTTAAATCAGTTTTTTAAAATATATTTTTTCTATATATTCTAAATACTGGAGGCATAACTTAATTACTATGAGTAGTACCGATCAACTTTATTCGTTGTTCGAAGAGTTTTGGGTTTGGAGACTTCATGAGGCTCCTGAATTTGCAACTCAAGTCGGATATCATAACCACGATGACAAGTTGGATTCGTATCGCTTAGACGATTTCCACATACGAAAAGTAAAAAAAAAAATTACAATTTAAATAACGGAATATGAAATATAAAAGTATTTACTGTGTTACAGAATATTTGTGTTGATTACATGAACAGAGCAAAAGTAATGGAACCGTTTATTATAGCTAATGCAGATGCAGTTAACCTCCAAATGTTCTTAGACGAATTGAATACGTACGAAACTGGCTATAATTATAAAGGGTAATTACAAAATGATGAAATTAACTGTTCAAATGCATGTATTTGAAAAAAACAACGAATTGTTTGTCCAGATTTTTATTCCCTATTAATTATTTGGAAGGTGTTCAACATGACTTTGAACGCCTAGTTGGCTGGATGAAGTTTGACACTGTGAATGATTACAATAAATTATTATCACGATATGCAGCTTTATCAACTCAAGTACTTATTAAAACTTTTGTGCCATTGCAAAATCATTTATAATTTTTTCTTTCAATAGGTTGATGAAATTATTTCTTTACTCGAAGAAGGTATACAATTAGGAATGACCAATCATTACGTTTCAATGGTATATTATGAATATTTACGTACTGTTTAACCCTCAGACGCCTAACATTTTGGGTCAACACAAAGACCTATTAGTGGTGTTAATTGACATGTTTTGTATACCGTATTTTGTCGATTAAAGGCCGCGGCCTTTATTACAAATTGCGGCCGAGGGGTGCGGCCTTAATTCGAGGGCGGCCGTAATTCGAGGGCGGCGTTTAAATCGTTTGCCGTAAATTGCGTTTCATGTACGCAACTTTTTAAAGTTAAAAACAACTTAAAAAGTTGCGTACATGAAACGAACGTACGTACGTTGCGTTTAGCTATTAAAAACGTTTGCATCTACGGTATATATACTCTGTATAGTAGAGAAAAAAACGAATTGTGAAATCACTTTGATCTTCTCTACTACACAGAGTAAATATACAGTACTTGCAAACGTTAATACATTATTTCGAATGTAATAATGTAAGTTTATTTATCAGTTTTGAAGTAATGTATTAAATATACATTACTTCAAAACTGATAAATAAACTTCGAATAATGGCCGCGGCCGTAATTCGAGTGCGACGTTTATTTTGAATTACAGCCGACGGGCGCGGCCGTAATTCGAGGGCGGCCGAAATTCGAGGGCGGCCGAAATTCGAGGGCGGCCTTTAATCGACAAAATACGGTATTTATATTTGGGCCAATGCAAGAGTGTCATGTGCCCTTAGTAAGCCATCAAGTTTGTGTCTTAAAAATTACTAGTTGCGTTCAATTTGATTTAGGGAAATTAACTTAGTTGACTTAACTGCTAAGTTGACTTAAAGTCATTACATGTGACGTTTTGGATGTCATAGTTATGGCAAATGACTCGCTTAAGGTAATTAATCTCACTTAAGTTGCGTTCAATATTTGCATGAATAAAATTCTTAAGTGTAGCAAGTATTGAAGTGGAGAAATGCATGTAAAATTGTATGAGTGCAGCAGAAACACGTTGAGTTGGTAGAAGGGTTGAAACCACACTAATCCTTTAATAACAGATAAAGGGAGTTGTACATTCCACACTGGTGGTGCTATAACACAGTGACCAG